>VZTT01027964.1:0-46583 GCA_013400855.1 Buphagus erythrorhynchus | reverse complement strand
CTGTTTGTCTATAGGATCAGATTCTAACTCAGAATTAGGTTTGACATCACACACAGGAAGGGAAAAGATTTAAGGTGCTCTCAGCACACACTGCCAACCCACAAGTGCTCTGGTTGTTCATCTAAGGGACAAATTCTTCCCAGCTGCTGTGGAAGGCATTTAGTGCCTTTAAAAAGTTGTTACTACATGTACAACAACGGGGGGAAAGAGGGAAAATGGAATAAAGTAAAAACAGGAAGTTAAGGAAGAATTCTTTTAGTGAATAATAACTGCAAAGCCATAATTGAAACTTCACCAGTTTAGAACAATCCCAAGGATTAAACTCTTTTTTAAACATTGTGTCACTGTCAGACCAATCTTGTGTTTTCTCGCAAAAATTTTATTCTAAAATGCTCATCTTACTGGTTTGCAGGTATTTACCTTTAGGAGGAAAATAAGATTTGCTCTCTGCCTTGTGTGGCCAGTCTACAATCAAAGGTCCAAAGCGCCGAAAACTTGCAGTGATCTCATCTGGAACAGGAGGGAAGGGAAAAGGCATGAGCTTAAAATAAATGGAACTTAAGGCATTTGAAAGACACTGATTTCAGGTAGCTTCATCCTACAAACAAACATTCTGTGACCTTCCAGGTTCAGCAGCTCACAGAAGTGCTCAGTTGCTGATGGGGAATCTTTGTGGCAAGGCAGAACACTCCTTATAAAACAAGACTGGCCAAAGCTCAAACTTTTCTTTCTACTGATAATTATAAATAAAAGCTCATAACCCACTAATTCAGAGAAACTGAGCCACTGCATCTATACAGTTCTAACAATCCAGCTTTAACTACTCTTGTGGGTGACATGAAGTTCAGGTTGCCATGTCACAGCAGTGCATTACAAGCCCTGACACAAAAAAGTGGGGATTAAAACAATTCTGTGATTAAGAAAAACTTCTCAGCTTTATTGTTGCATTTCTTCTGATCACTATCCCAGCAGGCTCATACACAGAGAACACAGAGCTCTGCTGAAATGAAGCTTCACAACACCTGTACTTTTTAATTTTATTTTAATAACAACTGCAGTGCTCTGCCAGCTGTGTCTTGTGATGGACCCACCACAAACCCCTGGTCCCTCAGGATGCCCGGCACAGATTCATTCCTGTCTGGGCTCTCACCATGCACAGGTCAGAAGCCACCACAGGATAAAAATCATTGCTGGAAACAACCTCAACCTCACAGGAGCAACCAAACATAGAGTTAGGACTTGATACCCCACACAGACCTTATAAAACTACGAGCAGCTTTTCCTGCTACTGACTTCTGGGGCCTGTAAAATGATTGCAATGCATTTATGAGCTCCCACAGGTGATATTAGCTTGTTCAATTTTGCACTTTTGTACTTTTTATCCTGCTGAAGTCAGTTTAATGTGTGGCAACGTGATGGTGGCAGAACAACACTACAGCCTAAACTCACTTGAATTATCTGACATGTGAAAGATCCTTTTCCATATTAAAGCTTGGAAAACACCCATCCCTGAGCTGGCACACAAAAGGTTTCCTGTAGACCACTTGTAGGCACCACTTGTAGTGGGTTTAGTTGTACCACTTAATTAGTGGCTTGTCTTCATTTTCTTCTGCCTTCACTCAGAGTCGGGATTAAAAACATGAAGGAGAAGAACTTTTCGTTCGGATTTGGTTGTTTATTAAATCTTATCTAAAGTACACAGAGTTCTGCAACACTTCCAGCTACCAGCTAAAAGTGAGCAAAATGGAGTTGAATTTAGTTGTTACAAGGTCTTTTAAAGCTAAACAGTCCAATAAAGAGCTAACACTTATATTATTTATACTTTTGACCCCATAACCAAACTCCTGTGACTCACAGCGCAGAACTAAGTATTGAACTAAAAATTACTACCTGAAAATTATGAAGAAGGAAGAGGAAGGAACACGAAAAGGAAGATGGGGCAACGCCCAAGAACTTCCATCTTGTCCCACACCTATTACTATATTCTAAAAACCCTAAATTCAAATGTGAAATTACACACTTTTATTTTAACCACACACCCATGACTTTAACTCCATCACTCAAATTTGGAAGCCTTCTCCAAGGCCTCAAGTCAAAAGCAGCGTTCCCCTGGGGGTCAGTGTCAGAAAGCACACCCAGCCAGTTCAAAACTCCCAGGCTGCAGGCTCCCAACACTTTGCCAGCCCAAGCAGCTGCCCTGGGTGAGGTTTTTACCTTCATCAATGTCCGGGGGCAGCCCCCCCACAAAGACTTTTCGGGAATAGCGTTCCACGCGCTCCCCGTTCTGGTGGGAGAAGCAGTGAGGAGACCCCAAGCCGCTGTGCAGGCTCTGATCCCCACGCCCATCGTCCAGGAACCCATCCTCCATCGGGAACAGCGAAGACTGACCTGAAGAGGGGGCAGGAAAAAGAGAAAAACAGGGAAAAAAAAACCATACTAACAGAACAAAGCGCACACTGTTGGAGTAATTGGGGAAAATGCACCAGTTGCTGCATCAGCAGAACTGGGAGTGATTTGCCCTCTGAATGAGCAGTTATGTTCTCGATTTCATTGCACTCTTAGTTTCCAGTATCATCCAGCAGCTCAAATACTTCATTTCAGAGGAAAGGTTCCTCCTCAGAACAACCCAGGATTTCTAATGGGTGCTCGAGCTGCCTGCTTTCCATAATATTTTGTGTTTCCAATGAGGTTTGGGAAGGGAACAGTCAATTTGGTTTCTGGGCCTTTCACAGTATCAAGTCATATATTCCATTTTCCAGTGAACAGCTTCTTCCAGGGAACAGATACAATTTCAGGGGGAAAATGGGAAAACAAGAATTCTATCAGTTAAATATGTTACCCATTTAAATTACCTGGTATCAAAACATATCATAAACCAAGCACTAGTAAATAATAAAAATAACCTGAGAAAAACAGGAAAACCCACTGTCATTCACTGCAAAAACTGGAAATTTTGTCCCCCCTACAACTTTACTTCAGTGTTACAACAGAGTTTTGTTAATGGCCTCAATCTAAGAGAAAATGTTGTAAAATGAGAAATACTCCTCTCACAGTCCAGCACCTTTCTATGACAATCCTTTATCATAGAATTCCTTAATATTTCCTTTTAAATAACGTTCTTTGTTATAAATGCCGCTGTATAATATCATAAATAGAGCACAGGAACTGTTCTCTGCCATGAATTCCCTCTTTAGTTCCAATATCCAACAGCTACACGACAAACTGAGACTTGTATTCATTTAAGGGGCATTTTAGGAATAAATATATATAGGGAGGTAAGTAATGAGGCATGCTACAAGTTTTAGGATACATTTCCTTTTGTCTATGAGATGATATACTGTGTCTGCTTTTTCAGGATTCATCCCAATCTACCATAGAAATGTACTGGTGAGGTTGATTTATCCTGGTTTTCCTTGCTCCCCGTGAAAGAAATTGATTTTAAAAAAGAAAACGTCTTGAAAACAGAAAATCTGACCAAGATACAGACATCTTCTGTGAAAAATAATCAAACAGCTAAGAAGCTGAAAGGGAAAAAAAAAAAGTACTAAAATCCACAGTCCATAGAATTTATATGGATAAAAAATGGAAGGCTCCATCAGGTTGCCTTATGTAAAATTTCAAGAATCTTTTACACACCTTTAATAAAAATAACAGTCAAGTATAATCAGGCCTCATCCCTACTATGATAAAAATATTGTAACATTGACTCCAACCTTGTTTTTCCCCAAGGAACTGGTGCACATGGGATTTGTTTCATCTCTTAAGACCCCAATCCTGCAGGTATTGTTGAAAGGGAGCAATTCCCAAACCTAACCCCCCTTTCCAGGCTCCTCAGCTGCTGTTGGAGAACTCCACACACACATTGAACCCAGCAGGTCAGACACTCACTGTACCTATGCTCCATCAGCACCCAAAATTCCCAAAATAAACTCCTCCAGCACTGGCATTCATAACACACACACACACAAACACAACAACACAGCCCCCCAGGGTCACAAACCATCCAGGTAATGTCCACTGTGATCATTTCAGCCTCAGGTACTCCCTAATCCAGTTAAAATGCTGATTTATGGCATGCAGACTCTGTAAATGTATGTGAAACTGCTCCCTTAGAAGCTTCAAGTTTGGACTTTGCCCTCTAGTAAAAACTGAATGTTATTTCTCCCATGAGACATTGTCAACATTAGAAAATTAAAGAGGAATATTGTTACCTCGCCTTCTCCCATATGTCCTTGCTGCATGTTAAATGAGAAAGAAAACAGCCTTTCAATCATTGTTATAAGGACCAAAAGACCTCGTTTTATTGCCTTTATACTGACTCAGTGATTCTCAAGCCTTTGCAGATGCAGGTCATATTTAAAATAAGTGGTCACAAGCTGCCCCTCCCCACCCCCCATGGCCTCCTGAGCCCAGCTCTGTTACTTACTGATAAACCACGGTGACACGAGGCTGACCAAGTGGATATGGATAATCAAAGAGACCTCTGGAAGCAATTCTAGCCCCGAATTTGCACATTTATTTATTTATTTGAGCTATTCCTGGGGGTGTGCCTATAAGCAAATGGATCTTTCCTCATGCACCAGGCTCTCTCTGCCTTGCCAAGCTCCAGAATATTCCAACACTGCTCTGCACCCGAGCTGGAGGAGAAGCCCTGACACAAGGAAAGGGAAACATTGGTGTGATACTTTCTGTTCTGAGATCAGGTTGCTTTGCACAACCCACAAAATCCTTGGTTCAATTCTGACTGACAAATAACCAGCTGAAAAACCAAGGAGAAAATTGGGCCACTGAAATTGCCTTCTAGACTCAGCAATGTGTCCAACAGGATGGATTCTCTCTCACTAACCCAGGAACACTGTGCTGGAATAATTCAAGTTATTCCTACTTTTCATGTTTCAGAACAAATCAATCCTACCCCTAAAAACAACAGCATTTTCTGGGCTGACTTGCAAGAACCCATTGTCAGAGCACAGCCAAACTTTCTAATCAAACTTGCACATTCTTTCTCTTTTAATCTCATTAAAATCTCTTTCTGAAAGCAGGCCAACTGTTTTCAAAACTTGGATTCTTCCTGGCAAGTGCTGTGAGAAACTCTGAGCACATCATGTGTTTGATTTTGCTTCCCCATTCAAAATTGAGGCCGGCAATTAGTTTAAGCATTTAAATATTTGTAAACCACAACAATACAGGAGTCATTTCCTCTTTCCAAATAAAAACTGTATCAATCCAATTTACTTCATGATTATTTAACATCCATAAGATCATTTCACTCCTCTGGTAGAGACTCACAATTAACACCAAGAACACAAAATAAAACCCTGGTCTTCAGACTGGAGCATATTCTTGAGGCAAAGGTTTTATGGGAGAATCTTAAGGGCTGAGGGCCTTTACAATTATAGTTTTTCCATGGTAATTGTGAATTTAGAAATGCAGGAGGCTGATACAGCCCTCAAAAAATAAATGTAAGGAAATTATAAAGCATCAGCAATCTTGCTGTGTCCCTGACTGAGCCCAGCAGCCTTTGCACGTTTTTGGAGCACATCAAGCACTCTCAAAGCCAGCTCTGCCTATAAAAGCCAGAAAAATCCTGCTTGTGGTTTCTGAATTACTGACAAAACCACACAGCCTCCTTCTCTCTGTGCACTCACTGCTGGCAGCAGCACAGATGTGATTCCACCAGGGATGTGCAACCACAGCTCAGGCCAGGGGACTCCTCACAGCTTCCGAGGCACTCAAGACAAGAGGACTTTTCTCCTTTACCCCAAAAACGCTCAGCCACCAGCTGGGAATTATTTCCATTGCCAAATACTAGGTTTGGAGAACCAAATACTAGGATTTTTTCCTCTTCCTCTTCTTAATTTGCCTCTTGTTTTCAGCGTTTGCTTCACATCTAAGCCGCAAAATACCAACATCTGACATTTCAAAACATTTCTCAGGAGCCACAGTTTATAAACTCGCCCAGCACAGCACAGATACAAACTTTCTCTGCTCCCTGAATGCAGAGTTCATCACACGCCATTAATTTCACACAATGTGGAACTCTGTGAAATACAAACAGCATTGAGGCAAGGAATGCTCTCTTGGCAGGCCAGGAAGGCAGCTGAGTCCCCCCTTCTGGCTTGCAGAAATTCAGATTAAGAGAAGGCTTTGCTACAGGAGTACCCAGCTAAGCTGCTGCACAAATGAAGCCTTAAACTGCCACCAACCACAGGAAAAGGTTGAATTTGTGCATCACAACACTTGCCCATCCTTTGCTGAGAAATGAGACAACTGCAGCCTTGGTTTGCACTCCTCAAAGCTGTTTTTCCCTTCCCCATTTCTTCAGTGCTTCAGATAATTGCATAAAGGGCCTAAGATTTATTTATCTCGTGAGGTATCTCAACAAGAATTTTGCTACAAAACCTAAAAAATACAAAGTGTTCATGCAGCTGGTTCAACTGCTCATTAATAACCAATGCAGAGATGTTTTTCCAATAAAATCAGCCTGAAATTTAAAATGCTATTAGCAGCTGCTACAATTATTTCGTCCTCCCTTTATTTCTGTGTCTGAAATAAAGCCACAGAGAAGTCAATGATGTTTTGCAAAAATCTGCTGCTTTTACTTTCATTTTAAGGAACATCAGGAATAAGCAACTCACTCAGATTTTTGTGTCTCTCATTTGAGACACTGAATGGGCTCCTGGCCCCTTTTCTCATTTCTTTTTTAAAAAATTCATATATTTTGTGTCTATACCTCCAATTAAATGTGCTGAGCTCTCTCCCCTCTAGAGGAAGCACCACAAAATCTGTCAGCATCTTGGGTATAACCCCATAAACACATTCTGCTGAAAAAGTGTGAAAAATGCTGGATCCTAAATCACTGAAACCCCAAAGCTGCTCACAAGGTGTGCCCAGGTTGAGCACCCAGGTGTATTTTGCAGGTGTATTTTGTATTTATACCATCAGCAGCTGTTTGTTAAATATTATATAAATGGAGAAAAGTGTCAGAGGCCAGATTTAATTTTTTTAAGAGCTATAATAAGGTTTTCTCTATTTTTACTAACATTAGTGAGAAGTTGTTTATGTTGGAAAGTAAATATGACCAATATCAGAGAGTTTCAGGCTTTCACTGAAACTGGGAAGGTGATTTGGGGCCAGGCTGTCTTTTGTTTCCCTTAGGACTTAACTTGTACAGAAACAGAAGTATCAAAGTTCCACAGGATTATTTCTAAAAGTGAGTTGGATATCCTTGTATCTACCAGAGAAAACATTTCCACTTGCCTGAATTTTACTTTTAAATGATAGAAAAATAACTGAAGCACAATCTGCTTTAGCCATTAGACCAGCAGAGTTTTATTCCTACATTTTTTTTACACTCAGCTGTACTTTGCAATTACATCAAGATTGACAATGCTGTGCACAAGGCCATTAAAAACATGAACTCTAATATTTTACTACCTTTTCCCCCCCTACTCCCTGAGGGCAGGCAGGGCTGGTTCTAGCTCCAGAGTGAGATTTTATCATCACACTGTATTTTCAGAGGAGTTTCACATGTCAGGCATGGATCACATGATTCTGCCACAGGTAAGAGGACATTTCACAAGAGGTTCTGCAAGGTCACCTCAAGCCCTGTTTCACCAGGGAACAAATTAAACATCTCCTTAACCAAACCAAGGGAGGAAAAGTGAAAATTCTAAAGAACATCTCTATTTAAAGCATATTTGGTTAAATTACCTCAAATTTAGAGACCCAAGCAGGGATTTTGCAGAGCGCTGTATACTTTGTTAAATTAGAAAATAACATAACATAGAAAATCTTACCTACCTGCATGTATTACACACATAAGTATTTCCTTCTATTTATTAGAGCCTTACAATTTAATTCTTAGATGACATTTTCAGCATGAAAGCAGGTAATGTCATGAGAAGTTGTGTTTGTCCTCAACTGGAGTGATGGGACAAGGAGGAATGGCCTCAAACTGACAGAGAGAAGGTTTAGATTAGATTTTGGAAAGAAATTCTTCCCTGTGAGGGTGAGGAGACCCTGGCACAGAGAAACTGAGGCTGCCCCATCCCTGGGAGTGTCCTCCAGGTGCTTGGAGCACCCTGGGATAGTGGAAGGTGTCCCCACACATGGCAGGGGGATGGAACTAAATTATCTTTAAAGTCTCTTCCAACCCAAACCACTCTGTGACTCTGAGGTTCTAAGGCAGGCAAAAAAAAATTGTTCTTTTTTATGCATTCCTTGACTTCAGTTCTAAAACACAAAAGGGATCAGTCACCAGTTCCATGAGTGTTAACATGAGACATTTGCATGTGTGCAGAAACCTTGCCCAGTTCAGGCACTTCATCTCATTCCAGGCAAATTATTCCAAGCACATGATGTGGAATTATTCCATGCTGACTGTGGAACAACAGCCCATACATGGCAGAGTGGCACCAGCCCAGGACACCTGATCCAGGAGAAATTCTGTCAATACAGAATAAACTGAACAAAATGGTAACAAATCTGTGCTGACACTGAATGTATTCCATGTCAGAACTTTGCATTTTCCAGTCCCAGCCATCTCTGACACTGTCAAATGAGATCTCTGTCCTAAAAATTGTTTTCAGACCAAGCCACTAAAAGGGAATATGAGAGATTCCCTTTTTTGTGGATTTCAGATGCTACCAAACTTCAAAGAGTGAAAACCATTCCAATAATATTTTATTAATCTTAAAACAGTCTTACAAAAATTAAGCAGCTCTGTATGTACATCTGAAGAATGTGTATTTGACACACTTTCAGCAATGTCAAAGTCAGCATGAGACCAGCAGAGAAGCCTAAATTTTGCTGCACAGTAAAACCAAGGATTAGCACCTTTGGAATTACTGGTTCTGCAAAATTAAGCAGCAGAGTTGCCAAAACTTGCATTTTTCCTCCTAATTTACTTTTAAAGAAACACAACGTAAAAAGAGATTTAAAAAAAAAACATGTTGTTAAGAAATACAGCTCTACCTTATGTCCAAAATGTCCAAACAAATGCTGAAAAACAGGAGTATTATTGTAGATGCAAATATTATGCTTTATTTCAAGTAAAGCCAGATGCCTGAAGACAAGTATTTACCATTCCTCCTGTCAAGAACAGGAACAAAATGAAGTTTCTGTTATTCCATAGCGCTCAAGTACAGGTCTGACTAGAATCTTTAATTTTCAATTCCAGGTCACTGTCACAAAACAACTGACAGACAAAAAGTAAACAGGTTTCTTTCCTTCAAAAAAACCCTGTGGAGAATCATCCTGCAAAAAACCCTTTGGTAAGTAACACTGTTTTACCTGTGATTATGTTGAATTAATTGGGTTCACGTGGTAGAAAGGCAGAACCTGAGTGAGTGGCAGAAAGCAGATTCTCAGCATAATAACTGCAAACAGGGAGTGTTGACAACTTTATACATCAAATAACCAGGGCTGGAGGAGAGACTGAGAACCTTGAAAGGGGAAGTGACTGTTTCCAAGGCTGGTGGAATGAGCTGCGAGTTTTTAGGGCTTTAATGTGCCTAAAGAAAATCTGCCTCACTGGAGGGATGGGGCAGTCACAGCCAGGAAAGAATTATCCTTGAGAAAAAGCTCCCCACACTCTTCTCCCTCTCTGGAGACTTTCCAAGCCCACCTGGATGTGTCCCTGTGTCACCTGCTCCAGGTGACCCTGCCCTGGCAGGGGTTGGACTGGATGATCTCCAGAGGTCTCTGCTATTTTGGGATTCCCCCATTCCCAGGCTGCAGTGGCACGCAGGGACAGGAAGGAACATCCTGCTTCCAACTCTGCCACTCCAGCCCAGCCCAGCCTCAAATCCAGCTCTGTCAGGAGCTTGAGATAACTCCTGCATTGGGCATCAGAGCCAAAAAGCCCTGGACATGCTTCCAGACATTACTGAATCCCCAAATCATTTAGGTTGGAAAAGCCCTCCACGGCCATGGAGTCCAAGCTGTGACTGATCCCAATTTTGTCACCCAGCCCAGAGCACTGAGTGCCACGTCCAGCCCTTCCTTGGACACCTCCAGGGGTGGGGACAGTTCAAGCCCAAGTGTGAAGGGGAAATGGGATTAAAAAAAAGGTTACCTCTGGAAACCCCAAATTCAGTTTGTGTGAGGGTTTTAAAACCCAGCAGCAGTATCACTGCTTTGCTGCTGATGCTCTGTCAGACCTCTGGACTAAAGGAACCTCCAGACAGGATTTTCCTACATTTCCACAACCACTTAACTACTCCTGAAATGTGACAAACCCAATTCAGTCTCCTTCATCTCAAAAACACAGAAGCTTCAAAGGTAACTTTGAAGTTTCTTTGCTATCAAGCAGCAGAACACAGAGAAATCTCCTAAAGCAACCTGCTACAAATCCTAGACACAGCTACAAGCTTTGTCTACCAGGGATCAATATTTGTTCCTTAATTCCAATTATATTCCAGTGGGATACTGCAAATCAATTTAAGTGGGAGCTTTAAATATTGTATGTATTTGATTACAACTCGTCTCCAGGATCCCCCACAGGGTGTGAGATAAGAAACCAAAAGCAAAGGAGCAAATCATGGAGCACAACCATGGAGACTGGAGGTTAGTTGGAATTATACTGGATTTCAGGAAAGCAGGAACCCTGCTGCTCATGGCACAGAGCTTTATTTTATATTCATGTATGACTGCTGGAGAATAGACACCAAGTTATAAAAACATCCCATCTTTTGCCTCAATACATCTTCGAGTTTATGATAAGGAATAATTGGCAGCATTTATCTTTTGAACACTTCAAGTATTACTGTGTTCACTTGAAAAATAAGAAATGAAAGGCAGAGTTTGCAGCTGGGAGAAGGAAAAGCATTACAGGAATCAGCTTCTCAGCCACAAAATTACTTCAAACGTGGTAACTTCATTAATAACAGACTTTCTGACAGGAGGAAAGGCAGGAATGGGATGTCATATGCTAAAAATTGCTAGATAAAATTTATTTTGTAAGTGGCAAGAACAATTTATTGAACCTCGTAGAGAATTTACTGAACATCTTCTGCAAAGGTGTAAAACCTTCCCAAATCTTTGCTGTCATGGTTTGTATCACTGTGCTCCTGGACTCTTTATATGCAGCATTTCACCCCAAGGGCTCTGGCATCTGTCCAGCCCATCACCAATTCCTGCAGCAGGAATTCTGTCCAGGCTTTTTCCTGGATCACCTGCCTGTGACTTGCAAGAGCTGGATTTACATTGCAAGATCTAAAGCTGCAGTTCCTTAAGTACAATAATAGGTTCAAAGCAACTTATTTTTGTCTGTGGAAGGAATGATCACAAGACAGCCTGGAATGCAACACGAGGCCTTGGTTCCTTTTTTAACCATCCTCTTAATTCACTCCCAAACAAGAAGGGAACAGGAACACAAGGCAACTTCCTTGCAACCCATGAGGAAAGGCTGAGAAAAGTGGGATTGTTCAGCCTAGAGAAGAGAAGGATTTGGGGTGACCTAGCTTGCCTGAAGGAGCCAACAATAAACATGGAGAGGGACAATTTCCAAGAGATGGAGTGTCAGGACAAGGGGGAATGGCTTCCCACTGCCAGAGGGCAGGGATGGATGGGATTTTGGGAAGGAATTGTTCCCTGGGAGGGTGGGCAGGGCTGGCACAGGGTGCCCAGAGAAGCTGTGGCTGCTCCTGGATCCCTGGCAGTGCCCAAGGCCAGGGTGGACACTGGGCTTGGAGCACCCTGGGATAATGGGAGGTGTCCCCGCCATGGCAGGGAATGGAACTGGATGGGCTTTAAGGTCCCTTTCAACACCACCCAACCCACCCCAACCCATGGTTCTGTGATGAAGCACACTCAAGTCTCTGCAGTGGAACATTTCCCCATTTTTCATTTTTCCAGTGAAGAGCACAGGGAAGACACTCATTTTCCCAGTAACTTGTGACAAAACTGTACTACACACTTCCTCACACCCAATCCAAATGGGAAGAGAAAATGAAAACATTATTTTAAAAGAATCACCATTTCCCCTGCCTGGATTCAAGAAGTGCTGCACAGGACCAGGCACCAGCAGTATTTATGTAAGTAGATATTTATAAAAGCACCCCCACATTCCATTCACAACATTTATCCTTTTCTCACACCCAGTCTGAGTGCTGAGCTGGGATTCCTGCTAATGGGATTTCTGAGCAAAGCTGAAATACCACTCCCTGCACCTCATTTGACATGTGCCTATCTGGAAGCAGCACCTCACTGCTCCACTCACCTGACAGCCCAACCATCAACACTGGAGTGGAAAAAAACTGCCCTCATAGCTGACCAATCTGCATTCCAACACACAAAGCTTTAAGCCAAGAATGCATAAATCTACTCTAAAAGGTGCCTTTAAATTCAGCTCAGCAATAGCTGTTATCATTTTAGCTAATGCTGGATTAAAATAAGTGGATTAAAACAAAAATTCTATATGCATCGTGATTCTTTCTTGAAGTATCTTAGATAATTGATGCAAAATTCAGATTTTAGTCACTCTTGGGTATAAGCAATGGCTGCCCATGACTAAAGAAGTTATGACTTTGTTAGGACCAGATTTTTCCCTTTTACACTCACACCTCAGCATTCACCTCCTTATTTTTGCTCAAAACTCATCCCTTTCTCTTTACACCCATTTCTTCTCTAACTCCAGTTTTAAGAAAAGCACTTCAGGCTTTTCATTCTGCTTCTTTCATGCCATTTCAAGGCTCACAAACATGACGGCAGAGATCATGCAAAACGGGGCTAACAAAAGACTCAAACGATTCAACATCAAGGCAAAAAGTGAACAAAGTGAGCAAAAAGCAAAAAGACAGGTAGCTGGAGCAGTTTGGGAAGGGAGGCAGGAGAGTTCAGTGTCTTCTGAAACAAGGAACAGACACTCATGAAATACAGCTCCAAATTAAAGGCAGCTTTGAAGATGATCCAGAATGGTCAGAGATTATCAAAGCAAGAATTCAGAAAAGAAAAAAAGAAAAAAAAAGCCAAACCCAAAACAAAACTCACTTGGTGGACAGTGACATTAAACAAAGCAGAAGATTAAACACACTTCTCAAAAAAAAAAAGGGATGGAATTAATTTCACGAGGCCACAAATATAAAAAAGAAAGCAAGAAAACCTTAGAAAGGTTTTAATCAGATTAGCAAGGCTGCTGTCACGGCGTTCAGAACGATTTTGTTAGCTGTACCACTTCTGAAGATCAAATCACCCAGTTAGACATGAAAATATTCAGCACTATTTCAATGTTTTGCTGTGTTTTAAAGAGCTCTGACTGCCACATCATTTACAGCACATACATTCCAAGGAAATATCTTGTCTGAGAAGTATGAGAAGCATTTAATTTTCCATGCAGGCTCTGGAGATGGGACAGCATGGCAAGGGAGAAATGATTGGACAGAAAAACACAGGTCTGCTCCAGTGAATTTCCCAGGAATCCTGATACTCATTCCCAAATTGGCTTAAGATCAGAAAACCCTGGGATTTTTGTACTGCTCTGAGGTGGCAGAAGAAGGAATTTCCTGGTCTCCAAGGGTGGTTACATCAATACCCTGTGGCTCAGTCCTAAATGGCTCCAAGGTTCCCCACCTCAAAATCCTGCAGGGCTGAAGTAAAACCAGAGTTGTTTGATGATTGTTTGATATGTGCCTTGTCCAAACCAGCATTTCTATAACAGACAGGTATTATCAGAAAGGTTCAGCTGCTCAGTAATTCTTGTCTGGCCCCATCCCCTGACACCTCCTGGAGGTATTTATGGGGATTAATGGGATCCCCTCTCAGTCTTCCCTTCTCCAGACTGACCAGGACCAGTTCCTGGAGTCTCTCCTCACTGGAGACCTTTCCTCCCTGCATACTACCTAAGACAAATTCCCCTTTTTTCCTTTTTTTTTCCCCTTTTTTTCCCTTTTCTTTGCAAGTTTCAGACATAATTTTTTTTCTTCCCAATCCACTTATACCTTTCTAATCCCCACCAAATCCAGCATCTCTTTGGAACAATTTTGCTGAAACCATAAACCCAAATGTCCATTTAAATGACTGGAAGTTTGAGGTAATGAGTGTAAAATCATACATTATGTATGGTTTGTATCCATTACTTCTGTGGCAGGTTAAAATTCAATCTGTGAATCTGATCTCAGTGTTTATTAATAGAAGATTTTAGTCCCTTCCTGTTGCCCAGGTGATTTCATTCTCTTAGAAGATTGTTGGCTGTATCTAAATAAAAGCTGTGATCAGTCCCAAATATTGGAAAGGCAGGAATAATTCAACCAACACTTCAATAAAAAATTAAAATATTGAGTATTGCCCTAAAATTTTGAATATTAGCTGCATGTAGAAAGAAAGTTTGCCCTTGCTTGTTAATATTTTAGAATACAGAATAGCAAAAGTTGCAATATTTCTACTTTAACCCACCTGAAATCAGTGGATTGCATCAGGAATGGGAACAGCTGATTTCAAATAAAATTCCCACAGAATTTTCCCCATCCCAGCATCCTCAGCATAGGCTGCAGTTGAGTGCTATTAGACCCAGTTCTACAATATTTTGACATAGTAAAACAATTGATTTTCCTCTTAATTAACAGGCACTCAGGTCTGCAAATCCCATTAGCCTTTCCTGGAATAGGAGGTAACATTCAGGAAGATCCTGAGAATGAAACATTCACACAGTAATTCATCAACAGTTTCCAAAGAAAATGAAGGCAAACCTGAACTGTCTGCAGCCTGAAAGGAAGGGTTTGTTCATTTTATTAGACTCTGGATACATTAAAAAAATGCAAATGAGCAACCTTAGGTTCTGGCCAAGGAGATCAACCCCAAAGTCTGAGGTGCAACCACCACAGCAGCTGTAAAAAACCTCAAAATCTATTATTTGACATTTTAAAGTAGGCCAGATTTTGTCCTGTGCATATATAAAGGACCGTAAACTTCTCTAAAGAGAATTGGGAGTGATTCTCAGCAGGTTCTCATTAATATTCTGGATCACAGAGAAACCCAAATGTCCCATTCTACTCCATTAATATGAATTAATATGCTGCATAATCCATATGGCTTGAAAACAAACAACCAGTTCAGATTCTTATCCAATATCCAAAAAAGCTCTCAAAACTATTTGGATCCCTTCCATCATAGAAAATTTTGTAAGGTTTACATATTTTCTTCAACTTTGCCATGGTTTTTCAGGTTAATATAAAGGGGCTGATTATTGCTTTAAAAATACAGCTTGGTCTCTCTGCCTGCTCAGAGAAATCCTGAATGGTGCAGCTTTTCAGCATTCTGGCTTTTCAAAATTAAAATTTAGGGCTGCTTTTCAACCCTCCCAGTGCCTGACCTTACTCCACTCCTAAACCTTTCCCTTTTGTGCAGAAGTGTGTTTAGTTCTTCAGCCTGTGTCACAGTCACAGGATTCCTGCAGACACTGAGCTGTTCACACCCAGATTTTACAGGAGTGCTTTGCAGTGCTGCAAGCAGATGTCCTGGCCTGCTGCTTTCATCCATCCCACCTTGCATCATTTCCAGGCAATAACCTGATATTCTGAACTGAAATATTGCATATTTCAGTAGCAAACCAGTCATAAAGCATTTAAAGACATTTCAGTGTCACTTAACAAGGAAATATTTAGTCAATCTACTACTATTACAGTAATGCTCAAATTGCCATCTGGAAGACCCAGATTCAAAAATCAGGCTCTGGATCCCAGGCTCAGCTCAGGGAGGCCGAGTACATTGTAAAGAAGATGCAATTAAGTCTCCAGGGAAAGGCTTCTGCAGGCTGACATTGGCTGTGCAGCACGCAGCACACTCACTGGGCTGGATAAAAATAACATATTGAAATGGCAGCTGCTCAGCAAAGGAAGAGGATTTGAGCAGGGATAAAAATATACCTTAAAAGAAGGGGAGAAACTGCTGAAATACCTACTCAAAGCATTAAAAGGTAATACTGAGTGTACTGAATCACTGTAAGATTCACCTTTTAACCTCACACAGAAAATATTATTTATTTCATACAACAAGACAACCTAAGAACTAATTATTACTGACCTAAACAAATCCAAGGCTAGCACAGCTTAATCACCTCAGACACGAAGAACACACAATGAATGGATTTTGTTACATTTGGAAGAATTCCTACTCCTGATTTTATTACAGAATTCCCAGCCTGCTGCTCTGAACATATCATTTAAAGATGGAAATGATGTCCCAGAGGCAGCAGGTTCCAAACTGTGACTGCTGTCTATTACCACGCCCATACTCTCAGTTGTTTTGAAGGGGTATTTTACACAGGACCTCTTTCTCTGGCAGTCCATGGCAATGTGAAGGGGGTGCTGTTAGTGTTACACACTAAACCCATGCTGAGGCAGGATTAAACCTCTCATAAGATAGCAGTGAGACCTATTAGATCATCTGAATTATTTCCATGCCATTCTGAGCTTGCTCTCCACAGTATGTTTTATTACTGTCTTGCCCAGGCTATTTTTAAAGTCTCAAACCCAGAAGCTTTTCCTTTCTGAGAGCATCCAACTTTAGTTCAAAGCACTGCATGCACTGATTAACCCATTTAAAATGCAAACCGAAAAACTTCTTATGGAGCTGCTGATTTAAATGCAGGTGTTTGAAACAGCAAACAAGATTTGAGCTGACAGCCATAATTTGTCCTATTTAAAGATTTCTATATCCGAGGTTTAAATAAAGATGGGGCAAGAAAAGAGAAAATATGAGACAGGATCTGTGCTAGCAGATGGAAAATAAACACAAAAGGGCTCGTGATCACCAGCCCCACTCCAGGACTGATGTGGAATGTTTTGTCCCAGCAGTTTACAGTTTTTTTCCAGCTGTATCAGTTGGTTTAACTAAAGGTATTTCCTCTCCTCGCAGACCCCACCCTAGTCAGGGATGATCTGTGCAGCGTTACCAGGGCCCGGCGGATACTGGGCTGAATAAAGATCCATTCCTTAAATACCCGACAGGAACTAAGTCACTGAGTGCTGTGCCAGAGCAGCACAGCCAGACCCAGGCACTGCAGCTCCACTGCAAGCAAAGTTCGTGTTCTTGCTGAGATCCTTGAAAAATGAGGCTTCACAACAGAGTCATTTAAATGTCTCCTCTGGGCTTAGAGGCTTTTTTTTTTCCTGTACAGTTATATAACTGTTAACTGTGAAACAGAATAATTCACCAGGAATCTAAGCAATCATTCCCAGCCCAGGACCTGACTGATATCCCTGTGTTTCCATCACTGTGACACAAGGCACACAGGATTTTAGAGAAGCCACAGATGACTCTGCAGAGGGGTTTAAAACTCAGGCTAAAGCAGGAGTTAATGTGTGTCAGAATTATTTGTATTCTTTGCTGACATACTTATTCCATCACTTTTAAAACATGCTAAGCACTCAAAAATAAATATTTCAACTGCAAAGAACCTTTTCAACGCATTTAAACTAAACATCAAGCTACTTTCAGAAGTACCCTTGCTTAGCAGCTGACCATAAATACATATGAAGCTGACTTTGTTAAATTCAGATTTAAAGGGAGGTCTTATTTGTCCCATGGCCATGTCACCTTGGGCCAGATTTCAGAACTGTAACCTTGTTTGGGAGTGCCTGGCAGCTGGATACAAGTTTTTGGGACAAATCCCAGGTGCTCAGTCAAGGAAGAGCCTCATTCTTGGTTCTGTATACGATTCTGGGGATATAGGATGTTGCCAGACAGAACATAAACCAAATAAAAGCTGTTAATACTTGTCATTAATAAAAGCCTGGTCTCCATTGCATAAGGAAGGAAGGTATTTTTGGGTTTTAATTCATTTGGCATCACTTTTATCCACATCAGGCTCTCCCTGTCATTTCAACAGGGAAGTATTTCATGGTGTTTCTCACCACACTGAATTTCTGCACAGCACTGGGGATGGGAAACCTGAGCTGCATTTCCAGACCACAGAGAAGGCAACAAACACAAGTTCTTGCCAGTTTATCAAGGGTTGGTCTTCTGAGCAAGAATCACTATTAAAACAAGTCAGATTTCATTACCACCACAAGCCTTGATATCAAAAGGAATTTACTTGCAGAAACCACAAGTACAGGTTTGTTTTTTTTTTAGTGGTCTCATGACTGGTAACAAAAGTGAGTGGTTAGATAAGAAGCATGTGTGAGACTTTGTCTACTCCACTCATACAAGTAACCACTGAACTGAAATGGATTATTCATCCTACAGGACATGAAACTACAGCTCTGAATTGTTGACCATAAGCAGTTTCTATTCAGACACAATTATGCACAGACAATACTTTGAATACTTTGTNTTTGAATACTTTGTAAGCTGAGGTACTTCCAAAGCACGACTATCTTTGCCAAAAAAACAAAAGGAAAAAAAAAAAGAGATAAATCCCAAATTCAAGTCACTTCAATCTCCCTTTTCTTTTCCTAATGGTTCCAAAAAGGTAAAAAAAAGATGAAATAATCTGTTTTTCTCAAAAGGACATGGATAAACCTTATTCTTTCCCAAGACACAAAAAAAACCTATGACTTCATCAAGAAAACCCTATGAGGCAAAAAGTTAATTCCTGCTGAGCTGCACAAGATTCCTGAATCAAAACCCCTGGCAAATAACTCAACAGGTCAGCCTGTGTTTGTGTTCTGCACTGCTCTGGACAAGGCCAGGCACCCTCCAGTGCTCCTGTGCTGTACCAGCTTCATTCACTCAACTCACAAAAGCCATCAGGTGCACAAGGTAAATTCGCTTTTCCCACCCAAAACTGGAGTCTCTTATTTTCAGTTATCCATCCAAAACTGGAGTATCTTATTTTTAGTTATCCCCTCTTCCCAATTATTTACTGCAGGAAATAGTCTCTGTCTAAATTTACCTTTCAGTGAATCATTTTCAGCCCTCATTATGTCAATTAGGGAGTTCTCCAGTGAGTGCATGTCAAAAGTCCTCGTGCGATCCTGCAAGCAAACACAAATAGAGCCAGAGTTAAACATGAGCACTTCAAACACAAAAACTTCCATTTTCTTCTATAACCACAGCAGAATTAAGCAAAAGCCATATACCAAAGGATTGAGGGATATTAAAAATCTCCTCTGATAGAGGAATATTAAAAATGACAATATTATTAAATATGGATCTGATGTGTAATACTATAATCATAACCAATGAAGTTTAATACCAACTATTTCTCCTTCCCATAAACCAAAGCCATCATTTAACACATGCACAGGTCAGGCTTTCTCAACCAAACAATAAATTCCACATCATACAAATCTCATGTTATAGAAGCAAAACACAGTGTAAAATACCCTGGCACTGCTTTAATTTAATTGGCAATTTCAGAATTGAATTTCAGAATAATTTCAGAATAACTGAAATTTCCTGTAATCTCTGAAATCTTTACAGTATCATAAAAGGTTCCAAAGTGAGGCAAATATCATTTTAATTCCAAATGTTATCCACATATCCATGCTTTCTGTGTATTTATATATTTGGACTTGGATAGCATTTTATACAATTACATTAATCCACCCTGATTTTAATATTATTTTTCTGTCTAAGAAGCTCTCCACCATCAACTCTAAAGATTTTATTTCATTCCTGTTCAAAGGAATCCCCTCTGAACTGAGCTCAAGCATTGGGAAGTCTCTGTTCAAACAAGAAAAGAGAAACGTGAGCAATTTAGGACATTTTTTGCTCTTGACTCCTTCTCCACAAGGAGATTGTGGAGTGCTTGTTATTCCAGCACTGAGTGTGTTTTTTGTCCCTAACACTGGCTGTGAAGCTGAAATTCCTCCAAAGCACACAGATCCAGCTTGGAATATTTTTCAAGGCAGTGGTGAGTTATAAAGTGCTTTATTTCAGTGCTGAAGCAGCAGTGATTGTTGCAAGGGCCGTTCCTGATTTCACTGATCCCTCATTCTGGACTCTAAATACCTCAAACTATTCCAAGAGCAGGAACTCACCAGCTCCTGATCCATTTCCAAGTTGTAAATTACATTCTGATCACTAAAAAATACCATTTTTCAATCGAATTTCCTGGTATTTTTCCTCTCTTCAGAACAGTTTATTACTGAGACAGAACAGGCCACGTATTCCAACCCGGATGTGCTGTGTCTCAAATAGCATTAAAAAGGCCAGAGTTTGGAACCAGCTCCTTTATTAAGTCTAGCAAATATCAAATTTGCTATAAAAAGCACAGCACTGCCCTGTCTCTCCAGAGGATTGATTTCCTTGGTCATTGCTATTACAAGATAATTGAGGCACCTTAGAGAAAACATCAGGAGCATTTAAATTCTTAAATTTTGTACTTTTCTTTCACATATTTCCTACAGTTTTCCACCTTTCCTAGGCAAATAATAAATTATTAAAAATAATTTATTGGTTTGGTTTAAACATTGCTACTTTTTACCTATTTCAAACTCTAGTTATATTAGCATCCCTTAGTAGGAGGGAGTACAAGCCCTCAGGTTTTGGATCCATTAGGATCCAACACTTGAGTAACTCAGGAATGGACATTAAAAGGCAACCTCTGCATTTCCAGCAGTCCTCACAAAACGACAAAAATAGCCTAAAACACAGGTGGGAGCATTTCCTGAAAACCTGATGTCCCTCAGCAGCTTCTCCTTCCTGAATTCTTGTGTTAACCTCAAGCCCACCCCATGAACTGCTACAAAACTCTAATTTCAGAGTGCAGAACCTCAGTAATTCCAAATCTTTGTGGAATTGTGGCACTTCTCATTTCAGTTGTCTGGGAGACACAAAGGAAGTGACCCTGGCCAAGTAATTCCCAATTTATTGTGCTGAGCACCTGAGCCTGAAGCAACTCTCTTCTCTCTAAAATATCTGTTATGTTGGCTTGAGCTGTAGTAACAAAGGGTTTGCTGCAATGCTAATTTTTAATATTGGCAACAGAGAATTTAAACACTTGAAGGGAAAAAATGGAATTGAACTGGTTGGCTCACAGGGAAGCACACTCTCCAATGGAAGCTGAGGAATTTATTTTCCTTTCCAAGTGAACCACAAGCTGTCCCTTTTTCAGGGTGAGGTCCATAAACTGCAAATCACACTGCAAACCCTTTAAAACACAACCCTGCACAGGGATACAAAATTAACTGGTGATATTCCCACCTGAANGCTATCAGCAATCCCAGAAAAAGGAGGAATGGCTAAAATTTGGGATATATAAGGAACACTCTGTACATCTACATCACCCAGTGAAAAGATGCCAGTCTAAAATAAAGACCAGCAAAGATGCCAAGCTCAGCTGGGTCACAGGTTTGCACAGCGAATATTGAATATTATTTTTTTAAAATTCCAGTAGTTTAGTTGATCATTTGCCCTGACAGGTTGCACACTACTAGAGAAAGTCACCATTGGTAGTTTTGAGAATTTTTATACAAATTAAAGTCGTTTTTATAGTGAAATTCCTTTGAAAACAGCAGCACAGATTTCACCAGTCTTATCATCCAAGACATTTTACCAGAACCACATCTGAAAGATATCCATTTATTAAAAAAATAAAGGCTGGTGAAGGTTAGTGGGAGGGCCCAAATCCCTGAAGAAATGCATAACTCTGCATTTCATCCAAGAACATCAAAAATAGCTCTAATAATCAAGATATTGATCACAAACCAGCAACTAAATGTGAGCTTTTCTCACATTTAGTAACAATATACTTATAAGTAAGTATATTACTTATAAAGCACATGATCCACACTGAACTACAGAAAAAATGTTAAGAGATTTCATGTAGAGAGAATTAATAACAATATGGTGATGGTTTCAATGAAGCAATTCACAATGTTACAGTGCTTTGGAGCTGGATTGCTACTGTACACTTATTTATTTATAAAGAGAATATACAGGGGTAATGACTGCCCTGGACTAAAGCAGAGTATGTACAATTCAGTAACAAAATGTGGCAACCACAGCCTGATATTATTTACCTGGGTTCCAAAAGAACTTGGCTTTACACAAGTTTGTTTAGGGCATCTAAAATGTTGCTTTATCAGAGGGCTCAAAGGCTACACACTTTTATCCTTGGGAAACAGAACTGAAGCAGAAAGACATCAGGTAAACATAATAAAAATTTAAAAAAAGAAAACCCAAACAAACAAAGCACAAAGCAAATTAAACAAACTAAAGCCACAAAACAACCAAAAAGAAAGAAATCAACGTGCAGTCTTAATGCATGGCTATGTTTAAAATGTCAGCCAACATTTCAGAAGACATTCATTAAACATAATTTGGAATAAGCAGTGCTGTTTGCACAATGTACACGAGGTGACAGCCTGCAGATCTGGTGAAAAATGAGTTATTGAGTCTCTAAATGTCCTACAATAACCAACAAACCACTTCTGGACTCGACCCTGGCCATCTCTGCCTACAAAAAAATTAAATTCTAATCCTTATTCTAACTTGATTTTTCGAAGTCCAAAGACACTTCATCCCAAAAAGAAAGTTATTTGGTGCACAACATGTATGATATACACTGGGTCATCCTCCCATGCAAAAGAAATTCCACATGAATTCTTCCTGCACAGGAAGATCATACTTTGAAATTAAAAATCCCATACATTAATTCTCCTGCACATCAGAAAAACATGTATTTAATTTAACTATTAATTCATTATGGATTCATTATATTTAATCTGCACCCACAGCATTATCATCACCTGAATAATTAAGATACCAGAACCTGAGAGCACTTCCCAGGATGGGCCTCCCAGTGGTAAATCCCAAATTGCACCAAAAAAATCAAGGTGTGAACATTTTCTGGTAGCTAAGGCTGGGCCTGATCTCTTAAAATAAGATTCATCTGAAGTCCAAGGCATCAGTAATAATGCAAGGGATGTCACTGCATTAAGCAATTTATTGATCAGCATTTATGGAGCAGGTGTAGTTGTAAAAGTGGGGCTTGTTTTAGACATTTAAATCTGTGTCGAACCAGAACTTTTGTGCAAATCCAAAACCTCACAGCTACATTTGGACCTTAATTACAGCAGGAGAAGCCTGAAACTTTCTGAAACCCTGTTCCCATTTCCCACAATCCCAAAGCCACGTGTCTCAGGCACAGGGAACAAGTATCACCATAATTCTCATCATAAATACAAATTCCACACTTCTTTTTCAACTGCAACACAAATTTGGACTGGATTATCCTTCTGGGGAAGTTTCTCCTCCTTCCCAGCACCCTGCAAATGCTGTATTCCAGCTCCCAGTGCAGTATCCAGTGAATTAAAGGCTTGGAATAAACAGGTTTTTCCTGAAAGGATGTTGCTGAATTCTGCTCGGATCATCTTTTAGAGCTTCACCAGGGAACAATATGAAAGAGCTGGAAAAGTAAAGTGGCACAAACCATAAAGTTTAGTCCAACTTGAAATTTTTAAGTGTTAGAAATTATAAACCTTTATTGGAAATGTTTGTAACACGTGTGATTCTATTTTAGCTGCATATTAAGTTTATCATGTATCTTCCAGAAATTATTTTCCACAAGATCTTGTGTTCCCATTTTTTGCTGGGCTGTTAAGTACACAACTTTCAAAGCAAAACGCTTAATAAGAGTACTCCTTTTAATCTTAGGAAAAAGACAAACATAATTCAAATAGCTTCTTAACAAAAGCTCCTTTAAACAGAAACCCTGAGGTCAAAAACACACAGGAGGGCCAGAGCCCAAGTATTAACGTCAGTAGTAAGTTTATAAAACAAGAACAGTGTTAACTTCCCCAGCACTTAACTTGTGCATGTCATACCACATTAGAGTACTGCTAATCCCACACATCAGTAGCTGTGGGGAACAGCACACAAAACACTAATTACTGCACAGCTGATGGACTTACAGAAAAATGGGGAAACAGGTTTAAAAACCCAACTTCAAGGATTTGCTCTGTTTTCAAATGATACCTTGAAATTATTGGGAATAATTGCTGTTGATAGAATAAAAAAATTAAATTCTGCAAAACAAATAAGCTTTTTTTGTGCAGCCAGCCATGGTGGGTTATGAAAGGGTTCCTCAAACCCAAATATTAAAACAAAGAGAAACCGTAAAGAAATTTATTTGCAAGATCCCTTCAAGAGGCAAGTTTGGCAAAGGCATTCAAGAGGCTATTTTTTTAATTCCAGCTCCCTGTGAATTTGTTTAATGCACTTATTAAATCAGGCCATTTCTATGGGCAAACAAATGCTGACGTAGAGGTCGGAATTCAAACACGTTTTGTAATCACGAATGTGTTTTCTCAAACATTCCATATCTGCCTGGGGGAAGAGCAAGTCTCCCTGGCACAGGCCCTGCCTGGATTTGGAAGGGGTTATATACCTGGAAACCAGCCACTGGGGAAGAAAGGAAAAAACATTCTGAACAAGTGGATACAATGAACTGCTCTCATGTACAAAATTCTTTGAAATGGGCAGTTATTTTCGAGCCTGATTCCGGGAAGAAACACAAATTTTTTAAAAGTATTTTTACAGAAAGCTGAGCATTATTGCTTCACTTGCTTGTGCCTTTGGAGAGCCATTTAAAAAAAAACCAGCATCATGCACTGAAGATGAGATCTGGAAAGCTGGAAATGCCTATCAAAGCAAGATTTATGCATTGCATAACAGGCAGGATGTTCCACTCATGAGGAAGTGCAAGTACACAGCCAAAGGAAAGCCAAAACAATCTTGAAGGCAGCGCTGCCGTGAAATGCAATTACTGAGCACCAAGTTTGTCAGTGCTGCTGGGAGAGAAGGACAAGGAATTAGTCTTAAAAATCACTAACTTGGTAAGGTGCCACAGTCACAGTAAAGCATTTTCATATATTAATTCTCAGGGAAGGCCGTGAGAGCCAAAAGACTCCATTTTTTGCTTTTTAATTTTAATTCAGGAACCATTTTTTCATTTGGACACCATTTCCTTTTCAAACGAACACACAAAGAACAATGGCTTTTCTCTTTTCAAAAGATCTTTGAAGGGGGGAGCCTGCCCAGTGGCTAAAGCACAACATCAAAACTTAATTTCATTAACAGATCTGCTTAAGTCTTCTCTGACCTTGCTGCCAGTTCCATCCCAGCAAGAGGTTCCTACAGACACTGTCGTTTGGGAATTGCAGGAGACAGGATTCCAAATGGAAAACACTCAGAGCAGAGAGCACAGGGTTTGCATGCAGCTCTCAGTGCCAGGGCAAGGCATCATCAAATTGCAAGGTTATCAAAGTGATCACCACAGTATTTTCCTTTCATCTGCACCATTTGGAGCACCCGTTTCATCCCCTGGGCAGGGATGTTTGAAAGGGAGCAGGAGTTCACATCAGTGGCTTATAGGGAAATTATGCAACATCACCCTCTCCAAAGAGGAAAAGAGCTCTTACTCCTGGTCACCCCAAGATTTCCATCAAAGCACAGACAGAATCCTGTGTGTCACCAAGAATCCTGTGTGTCACCAAACCCTGGAATAGACACAACCTCTGAGGAAAAGAAAGAAGAAAGTGATCCCCAAATATTTGCAATTGCTGGTTTACATTTTGCCTTCTAAAGAAACTCATTTTCACTAGATTGCAGCACCACTTGTTAATGATTTAAGCAACAAAACATAAATATTAAATGAAAGGGATTGTTGTATCAAATTACTCCATTATGTTGCTGCAGCAAAGACAGCTTTCAATTATTTCCTAAACAGGAATTTAAGAAGATTCCAGTAACAAAATAGCCTTGTCCAGTACATGATTGCATCAGCAAGGATACTTCAGGGGATCAGAGAGAGAGAAAGAGAGAGAGAGAGAGATGGATCAACACAAATATGTAATAAGCAAAATCCTGCTTTGAGTCAGGAATAGAATCAGCATAGTCAAGAAAAAAATAAGAAGACATCAAAGGTCAGAATTTACATCATTTGTTTCCAGTGATGTGAAAATTCACTGTACTTTCAACACTCAGCTAAAGTGACCAAAGGAGCTAAAGATTTTATATAAAAAGAAAAAAAAAAAAGTTGTAATGAGCGGTTGTCCAAGATGGCTTCAAAATTAATCAGCATCTTTCTAGGGCTGCAGTGCTGAAGTCCTGCTCTGCTGCCCTGCCCTTTTCCTCACAGAAGTGATAGGAACAGACTGGAAAGCACTTCCCTCCACACTTTCCTTTTCTTGGCATGAAGGAGTGTCAGACTTGGTCTTGACATGTACAGCTTCATCAGGGTGTTTATGTAAACAGACACCAACATCCTACACCAAAATGATTTCTTTACCATGATCAAACTACGTGTGTCTGCTATTCTGTGTCTGGAACACCATCCAGAAGTCAAGGTTGACTTTGCCAGTTCCCTGAAATTTCCTTGATGCCAATCCAAGCCCATTGCTCTGCCTGTGTATATATTTGGGGCTTACACACAGCAGCAAGGACACACTTGATCTCATTCTGTCACTCTCAACATCAGCTACGTGTCAGGGTACAGAGTGAATCAAACCGTGAGCCAAGGCTCGCTGCAGTGAGGCTGAAAAAAGACCAGCTCCAGCTGGGTCCCTTTTTCTGATGGTTTCACTGGATAAATTGGGTATGCAGGACACGGCTTCATTATATTCATTACAAATCCTGATATTAAAATCAATTATTACTCTGCATTCTAAATTTGGAAGGGCTCTACCTGATACCGAACCAGTCAGTAGCACTGCAGTAGAAATAAAGGGCTCTAAAGGAAAGTTAGTGCCAGCAGCTGCTGTGCTGTCAGCAGGGCCTGCACACCACCAAAAACCTGCAGTTTGCAAAGAACCCAACTATCCCCAAATCCACAAAGTCACTGTTAAATGTATTTCTGTTTCTTTACATCATGAGACACATTGCACAGTTTGTATCTGTGAAACTGTGTTTTAAGTAGGTCACCCCTGTTCTTGCAGCATGGCAAGAAATACTGCAATCACGTTGAGAATTTTACTTTTGCCCTCATTTGAAGAGCTTGAAAAACAACCCTGGAAATGTAAAAGAACTCTTGGGTCTTTTAATTCACCCTAAAGGAGTTTACAAAAGGCGCACACACACATAAAAGCTGGGTTTAACTGGTGGTCAGATGAAAAGAAGGGGACTTCTGGTTTAATTCCTACTGCAAATTAGGTTCAACATTATACAGTTCTTTTCAAATTCATAACAAGTCAGCCCAGAAGGAGAGGTTGAGCTGCCAGACAACCTGCCTCCTGCCAGGAGAAGGCCACAGCAAAATACAGGAGACCACCAACTGATCTCACCCACATCTATTTTTAGTGCTGATTTAATGGCCTGTAACCAAAAGTTGTGCCATTCCTGAGGAGAGCAAACTGCACTGATTACCATTATTTGTAAAAAGCAAGGTTTTCCCCCAAAAAGCTACAAAAATTATGTTGCACTGCAAGCTCATGTGATACTGTAAAACCAAATACAATCACTCCATACTTTTTCTCAGATGTGGTGCATTGCTGAATACTTTACAAGGCCTCAGATCTCTCATACCCCACCAGGCACTTTTTTTTTTCCCTTTTTCCTCTTTGTCGAAATACCTGTCAGTGAATTTCTTCATTGGCTATTTCTGGCTGTCTGTAAGTATTAAGCTGAAGCAAAGTGGCCAATACAGATGGCTAGTGGGCAATAGATATTTATGACCATCACTGTTTGAAAAAAAAAAAAAAAACAACCATGAATCACAGCTTGGAGGATCATTCCCACTATGACATTCGGAGTTAGCCATATGGTTTTTTTCAGTTCCAAGCACAGAAATCCCACAACCAGGGCATTTTAATGCTCTTTGGGGAAGGTTTTTTTTTTTTTCTTTACAGACACAACAGAGTGCGCTCACCTGAAAAGGAAAAATGTTGTCAGCTCTGTTCAAGCTGTCATCCATCCAGGATTTGGGAGCGAAGGCCGAGCTGGGTCGTGCATACTTCTGCAGCTGGATATGATTACTTGCAAAATTCTTCTTTAAGGGCGAGATGGAGTTCAAGGGGGTGATGCCTCCGTTCAGTCCCCGGCGGTGGTCTCGGCCCTGGGACCCTCCCCAGCCGCCGTAGCCGCCACCACCGGGGCTCCAGGAGGACGGGGTGGGCGATGGGCTTTGGTAGCTGCTCCACGGAGAAGGTGGCTTGTTAAGATTATTGGCCAAATGAGGCAACTGATTAAAAGCAGCATTTCTGTGTGTGAATGGAGGTGGGTGAGGACTTGCAGGAGACCTCCTCTGTTGCTGATGCTGATTGTGATGATGCTGGAAATGGGGGTGATGAGGGTGGTGCTGAGAGAGGGGTCCGATCTGGGGGGAAAAGCTACCACCAAAGCCAGGGCTGACGTGATGTGGGAAATTCTGAAACAGCAGAGCACCATTATTAGCTGAGGCAGTAGGGACCCCTCCCTGGTGGAAAAAACTTGCATCTTCATTGATTATTGTAGAAGAAGAAGGAGCGATAGCTGCAGACCAGTTACTGAAACCAGTCAGAGAAGATGCGGTGGATGTCAAGGGCTGTGTTGAAGTACCGAGCCCCGAAGCCTCTTGGTAATCAAATCCTGTTAAAACCGGCGATTCTATTCTTATTTTCTCCTTTCCACTGCCGTTCTCTGAAGAATTATCGCCCTGGTTTTCTTCAGTTTTAGCTTTCTCGGGTTCAGAGAGCATGCCTGCTTCCTGACTTTGACCAGGGGAAAGCTGCTGTTTTTCTAGGGACTCTTGCTTTTCCTGTTGCTGAGTTTTAGATTTTTCTGACCCCAGAATCTCATCCTGAATATTATGGGCAGCTGGAGCAGGAAAGAGCCAAGCTGACCCAGCACTACTGCCATTGGCAGCTGTGTTATTATTTATAAAAGCAGCAGGGCTGGGGGTTGCATTTTGATGATGGTGTGGAGGCTGCAGATGTGGATGAAATCTGACTGGAAAAGCTGACTTATTTCCAGTGTTGTTTTGCACTAACACTCCAAACCCGTAATCCCCCATTTATTATATTTAGGGTTTGAATCCTCCCTGTAAGAACAAGTTGATGTTTAGTGTTTAGCTTGTCCTCTTGTGAGGCAAGATTAGCAAGTATCCTGGTTTTTGCTAGATGTTCCAGTGTCTCCCTCCACACTATTTATTTCAGATTTGGATAAAGATGTTTGCTATTTTTTTTTTTTTTTTGCAAAAGATAGATCTCTTCAACTATTTCAATGTGTCAATTTGTGTCCGTTTCCTTCCTTTGGCCAGGAGGAAGGGAAAAATAAATCTTTGGTTCACAAAACAAGAGGTTTCCTTTTTCTAAAGGAAATGCACAGCAATGAGAGAATAAGCTTCTGGGAAATAAGGATAAAGAGATTCTAACTATCCTGTTTTTTTCCTCCTCAGCAGCCTTGACTCGCCCATAAATGAGTTAAGAGGGAAGAAAAAAAAATACAATGACGTCTGGTCCCTCAACCCCTTGGCAGCAAAAAATAGATTTAAATCTGGAATAATTTAATACATCTCTATAATCTAATATATATTTGTGTCCTGTTCAAAAAGAGTCTTTGCTGTGGACAAGGGAAAAATTTACCTCAGGATCTCAGCATTCAGAAGGGTGAAATGGGGAGTGAGTTGCAGAAGAGGTTTTATCCCGTGCTGCTGGGTTTAACCTATTATATTTAGCAATAATATACACCGCGTGTGTGCGTGTGTGGTTGTTTAAAGGGGTAAGATCTTATCTCAGGAAATCACTATTCTCTGTGTCTTGGGTGGGGAGTGAGTTGTGCAGAAGGGTGGATTCTTGATGCTGCTCCTTCTGGGCTGGGTTTCTGAGCTCGCCAGACTCGCTTCTTATTTATCATCCAATATTTGCGTGTCCTTCATACGAGTCCTGGCTGTCCGAGGAGGAAGGTTTTCATCTCAGAAATCAGCGTTCACCGTTCGGGAAAGGGAAGGGAGGGGACAGCGAGTTGTGCAGGAGGAAGGGGAAGGAGGTTTTTTTTCCTCGCTCTCTGCTGCCGGGAGGGTGTTTTGTGGTGCGGGGCTCGCCTCCTTCCCCGGGAATCGCGGCTCCCTCAGCCCAGCGAGCCCCCGGAACGCGCTCCCTCCTCAGGCACTCGGCATCCAGCGGGGCCGCGCTGTGGGCGCCCCGCGCGTCCCCCGCCCTCGCTCGAGCCGGGCAAGGCAGGAGGGGTTTTACCTCAGCAGCGCAGCAGCCTCCGGCAGGGAGGGGAAGGCGCGGCCGGCCGGGCTCCTCTCTCCCCCATGGAAGGTGTTTAAGCGGCTCTCGCGGGTCGCCCGGCGCGGTCGGGGCAGGCTCTGTCTCGGGGCGCAGCGCTCGCAGCTCCGGCGGCGGCTCGGGGCGCTCCCTGCCCCGCGGCGGCTCGGCTGGGCAGCGGCCGGGCCGTGCCCCTCATGTACCGGCCGCACCGGGGGGGTCTCCGCGGGCTCGATGCTGCGGGGAGCTGGAAGGACGAGGCGATCGACAGCTTTCGCTAGCCGGCGACGTGTCCGCTGCGCGCCGCCCANNNCCCCGGCCCGCCCCCGGCACCGGCTCCGACTCCGCCCGGCGCCGCGCCGCCATCTTTGGTGAGGGCAGGGACTCCCCGGCCGGGGCGGCCACCCCGGGGCTGGGAGCACCGCCCGCGGCGCCGCCGCCATCTTAGGTGTGGGCGGGAGGTCAGGCGGATGCCGGCGGCGCCGCCATCTTGGAGTGAGGAGCGCGGCGGCCGCCATGTTTGTGCAGGGCAGGGCGTCACCTGTCACTGTCAGGGCCGGTGTCGCAGACAGCGGCCGCGCTCCGCAGCGACATTAAACAGCTTCTCATCCACCCTATGCCATGGCAGGGACACCTTCCACTATCCCAGGTTACTCCAATCCTCGTCCAGCCTGACCTTGGACACCTACAGGGATGGGGCAGGCACTGCTTCTCTCNGTAGTGGCATTAAAATAACTATATGTAGGTACACCATTAGAAAAATCAAGTTTAAAAGGAAACATGCCGAGACATTTCCTCAAAAGTTTGCTCTTAGTAGAGGGCTGTCCTCTGCTTCCTCCAAGGCTCCTTCTCAGACACATGGCTGTAATTTGGATGATACTTTTACCAAACCAAGTATTTCCAACAATTTTATTAAATAAACTTTTTCCTTCGCAATCACAGACACCTTGTTACTCTGTGTGAAAACGGCCTCATTTACATGTGGTGAAAACATCATTGTGAAAATGTAATTACTGGGTTATAATTCCCCCTTTTGTTTACTGTTGGCAACTTCTGTGAGCCCACCTGATACTGAGCATTATTTTCCTCTGTATTTTTATAGTCATAATGTTGTTATCATCATCATACGGTTCAGGGTTAACAGGCACTTCTGTCCAGACTCCAGCAGCTGATTGCTGTTCCATGAATAGTTTGGGAAAGACTGGCTAGATGGCCTTAATTTCAGGCACACCCTTGCTATGCAGTAGGGTAGATGCAGATGGACTGAAGTGATACAAGCAGAATTTCTAAAATCTGACTTTAATCACTTTGCCTGACAAACATTGTTTGCTGAAACCATGGGAGGTTCCTCAACGGCCAGTGCTGGGATGGTTCAGCTGCCCAGCAGGATTTGTGGATATTTATTCAACCTCTTTTAGAAAAAATGCCTGACCAATATGCAGGGACATTGCAGGCATTAGTAACCAAGAAGAATAAATTACTGAAGAAAGTCAGGATTGTCTATAAATAAGTAGATTTAACCACCTGTGAGGAAATTCTGACTTTGGTGGCTGGATGATGTAAAGATAGTCCCAAAGAATACGAAGGACGACAGTGTCACAGAATCACAGAATGGTTTGTGTTGGAAGAGACCTTAAAGATCATCCAGTTCCAACCCCTAGCATGGCAGGGACACCTTCCACTAGACCAGGTTGCTCCAGTTTTTTAAATCACTCAAGCCATAAGCTCAAATCCCTGTAGAGTCAAATTAACCCCTTTATCACACTGATTTTGGCGTAGCTTATGCCATGACCTAAAATTTGGACAAAATTTGAAATATAAGATTCAAATAATTAGAAAACCTTCACCACAACAGTAAATATTCAGGAGTTTTGATAAGGGAAGGGAAGGGGAGAGCTGTCTCAGTAGCATTTGCTCACACACAGTGGTGAGACTCATGCCCAGATTTGCTGCCACATCCACCAAATCGGTCCCTGCATCTCAGTCCTGATGTATCCAACACTTCTTACCTGAAAGAGGTTTCAGTCTGAATGACACTTGAAGTACTTTAAGTCATCTACCTTTTGCTAATCACCATCAGCATCTAATGGATTAATTTCTGGAAGCACTTTAACTCCTTTGGGTTCCTTGGAGGAGAGGATTCCTCTGGCCACTCCAGCTGCCATCATTAGGCAGCTTTAGCTGACAACTGCCAAAGGCTCTGTGCTCTAGCCAGGCTCCCCCCAGCATCAATCTCCAGGATCACAAACCCCTTAACAACCTCTTCACTGCGAGACTAAACCACAAGTGGGAACATACTGCTCTCCTCTGAGGATTAGATTTCTTAGCCTGCTTTTATTCTGCCAGTCTCGCTGTGAATGTCACATTATAAGTGCTTGACCGTGACTCAGGTCACAGGAAAAACTGAGCGTGGCTGAGCTGGTGTAGAGGAATCCGTGTGCTTGCTTTTGCTCAGTCAGAAACAACCCTGAGGTCTGTGGTTTGCTCGGCCCTTCAGCACCCCACACCCAGTGAGACACTGCAAAGGGAAACATCTTCCCTTTTGTCAGGTGCGCTCAAGAGGCCGTGTGCCTCGCAAGAGGTGGAATTCCTAATGATAATTTAGTAGGATAAGCTGACAGATAAACTGAACCTGAAAGCAAGTGGGATCCCCAGGAAGCAGCTCTCCAGCTCAGTCACACGGCTCATGCTGGCAGAGCAGATGTGCCATTTGTGATACGCTCCCAGTGTTAGCAAATCAAGGTCCCATTGAGCGAAGAAGTGAAAGGACTTGCAGAGCTGAGAAGGAACTCCTTGTGAAAATGCCTTGCCAGCAACCCTGTCTTTTTTAAATCAAAGCACTGCCAGCTCTCAGGCATCTGCTGGTTGCAGCTGTCACGGTGTCATCCGCAGGGAAAGGTGAGCCCTCGGTGACTCAACACCCGAACGTCAAACACTGACACTGCTCACGCTGCACAAACATCAGATTGCTGCATCTATTTCACACTGTTGATGGGGAAACAGAGAATTCAAGTCTCATTTTAGTCATCTCCTGCCTTAGAAGAAAAGGAGCAGAAAGAGGATAAGAATCTCTTTTCTAAGGGCAAAATTATCAGCTGTTTCTTATGTCTCATAAGCTGTAACTGATGTTTTCTTGAATGTCAAAAGACCTATTAGGATGTTCAGATCTCCAGTTTTAAACCAAACATTGTTGCTGTATCTTGTACACCCAACAGCATATTAGTGCAGTTTAGCAAATCAAATTTAAAGTCAAAATTAACCCTGTACTTACAGCACAGGGATTTTAGGAAGGCTGCAGTGGGATATATTAAAATTCAAAGGGATCATTTATGGAGTTGTTAGTCACTCAGATGTTCCTCCACATTCCTTTAGGTCTGGTGTATCATAGAAGACACAGGACTTGCTCATATTCAATGGTAATAAAAGCAGCCAACAGACCTGAAAAGCTGCATCGACATTTTATCCTAAACAATTGCTCCAGGAAGGCTGAGCTAAAAACCCCAGGCAAGCTGTCAGTAGCTAATATTAGCCTACACATACAGAAACTTTTTAATTCCAGAGCAATTTCCAAAGACTGCAGAAAATGTTCTCTAGACTGCAGAGAAAACCCAACAGTTCATTTTTGTGCTGATGCAGCTGCAACTGCTGTTTGCTAGATCCTATCTCAGCTTGGTCATTGCAATATCAAAGTATGATTTTATAAACCTTTAAACTCTTGTGTAAAGCACATTATACATGCTAATGGCTTCATTTGACTAAGCTGGCTTCGTCATTTTGCTGCAGCTGGGTGAAGGTACTATATATTGATATACCCTCATATGTTAAGCAACCCTTTAATGGAATACATTGCCTTGGAGTCTTTAGTCTTTATGAAAAAAATCCTTATCACTGCCCAGAGAACTATTTTGTGTGCAGTAATTATGTAATATTAATGAACAGTATTACATACAACTATTTTCTAGCCCTATTCTTTGTATGGCATGTACTTTAGAATGACCTGACACTGCAAAAATGCCTCTAGCTTCCATGGCTCATGTAAAATACAATAAATACATAAATAATTGAGAAGAGGAAATAGGTAGTGTTGCAAAGGCTGTGGTGTTCTTACCACTGCACTTCAAAATCCGTCGATGTGACCTTTGCAAATGCACTTTTCTTCTTTCATTTAAGGATAACGCTTCCTCGAGCTGGCCAAAAAAAAAAAAATTCCACTCAGGCACAGAGTTTCAAATTTGAAAACTCACTTTGCAATCTTATTTCTGAAATTGTAGAAGCAAGGAAGCACCCAGGGGATGAGCCAGGACAGCGTGTCCAGGGACACCACCAGAGGCACCTGGAAAGCAATGGCCACGCGGTGAACTCCATGGGAAGGAAGCTGTTTATCCCATGGAGACTAAGCTTCTCAATCTCTTGGGGTTTGGAAGTTTTTTTTCTCCACTTCTCAAATAAATAACTGCTTATTTAATTCCTCTTAATAAAGGAGGAATGCGGGGCTGTGTCAGGGGCCGATTAGTCAGGGCTTGCAAAGGACGCTGGTGCCGAGTATAATTTTTACTGCAACTCGGTGACACCTTCATTTCTCAAAGTAAGATTTCATAGCCTGCTCATTTACAAAGTGGGCTAGTGCCTTTGGGTATTTGGGAAGGGCAAAAAGACAAATTGAAAAGCATCAAATCATTTAATTTCAAAGTGCATTAAGCGCACGCCTTCCAATTTTCTGACAAAAACGTTCGTTGGCTTTTTCCAAAGAGGTTTATATTCAGGGCACAGAAATAGTTTGTGGATTTTAGATTCCTGAAATACTTAACAATGTTATTCAGGGGAAAAAAACACAGGCTTCTTGTCCTAAAAAATCCAGATTCACGTGCAAAGTGTTAATGAACCCAAGTGACAGCTTAAGAATAAAAATAGCATAACCCTCCCTTTCCCCCCAAATGGTAGCTAATCAAACATTTTCTAGAACAGAATTTCTGAGTTGTCTGGGATATAATAATTAAAAAAAACCAAAAAGAACCATATTAGGAGTCCAATTCAGAGAGACCAAATTGAGGTTGGCCTTGTTTTCCACCTGGGAGCCACAGTACCTCCAGCCCCTGGATCTCCTGGCTCCTTTTGGAGCATTGCTTGCTGGAATCTGTAGTCTCCAGGCTGCATCTCCATTATTAAACAGGAGAGCAGTGGTAATCTGCCCCATTTTAGGCAAATTAAGTGCAGCTCTTTGGCTCCTGGCACATTCCCAATGTGGCCCTGAGATGAGCATAATTCCACAAAATCCATAAGATTCAGAGCCCATGACTGCCACTGTTCCCCCTTCCCGTGCCTTGCAGGTAATGGGAAGTCCTTTGCTGGGGTCCTTGAAGGGGACAAATATTCTGGATGAGTTTAATGAATATTGGGTTTCTGTGTGCTGAGGGAACCAGTTCAGGAGAGACTTCTAGTTTTCCCTTGGAGTTCCTTACCTGATGGGTTTCATGTCACATTTCTGCTGGCGAGGGAAGGGGGGGATGCTGCATATTCAATGTTCCCCTCCTCGTGCCTTGCAGGGGGAGCAGGGTGTGTTTCCTCAGAATAGAATGAACTCGTGCTTTCCAATTTTTCCCCATGTTAGGAAATAGGTCCTGTCTCATTACTGGTGACAGCACATATTGGTAGGTCATAGAGCAAAGGGAGAGCCTTGCGTAGAACAGCTGGGGCCCAGAGCCAGAAATCTCATTAAAGTAAGCTGCTGCTATTTCCAGCCTGTAATAGAGCTTTGGAGCTTGATTATATTCAGTGAAAGCAGGTCATTACAAACACACTGCTTTTTGCATATTATCTAAATTGAAATAATAATATGTTCTCTCCTTTCATGTGCTATATTGATAAATCCCAACTTATGAATGAAACATGTTGATTAGTTAGTTAAAAATAATTAGTTCCGTATTATGCCTCCAAGTTTAAGGCTTGATTAGTGCAAACAAATAACTTTTCTTGATAATAAGTCATTTACAGAGTATTCTCTTAAGTGGAGCACACAGGCATAAAAATAATCTGCAGCAGTAAATTGTGTTATTTGTTCTCTCTTTTCTCTTTGACTTCGAATGTAACAGTACTTTTAGAACTTGAGAGACACAATATCTATATGCAGATTCTGATCTCAACAGCAACTGCTGCAGTGCTACTCTGGTGTTGTTTGAGGGAGGTGGCAGAGCACCAGATAAGAATGTGACCCATAAATGCTCTTTGATTCAGCCTTTCTGGCCACGTAGCCCCAAAAGAAGAACAATTATTTTTTCCAGTGACTGAGAATATCGCTCTGCTATTAACTTGCATTTAAATACTCTGATATTTGCATCAGAAGTGAGCTAATGAGTGGGCTTCCTGAGCAGTGGAAATTCTTTTGAAGGAAAACAAAACCCTGCATGAACATTTTTTTTCTAGTCATCAGTTCACTGAAGCCAGCACTATTCAACAATGTTCATAAAGCTTAAACCCCTTCCTGAATATGAACATTTTCCTGAACCAAGGCTTAGGGCCATCATAAAGTCATTTTTTTAATCTCTCCATAGGGTTTTTCTCACATAGGCCAAAGATGGGTCAGGAGACAAAAATGCACAGGAGACATCCCTTGAAGAAAGGCTATACCTTGATAGGATTATGGGATAAATACTGCAATAAAATTAGATAACATCCTGATAAAAAGCTTCGACTCTGTTGATACTGCTGTCTGTGCTGCTGCTCCCACCTACAGAGCCTCTCTGATGGAAAGTTATGGCTCTCAATTATCACTGTGAAAATCCAGCCCTATTTTGGGAGTGCTCATAACTTTGAGCAGTCATCGAGGTGTGGGAGTTTGACGGCGTTGTTGGAGAATAACAGCCTTGGTGTTGAGGCTCTGAGGCACAATGAGCCTGCAGGAGGCAAATAATCCACCTCTGTAGAGCACTTCTGGAAAACTCTTCCCTTCCTGGTTGACAGGAAAACTTGCAAATTTTGGGAGGAGGAGCAGACCTGTGCTTCCAGGCTGCCAGGAAGGGAATTAACCCAATGGCAGCAGTTGTGGTCTCAGTGATACCACCAGTTTTCTGACTCCACATAATCACCAGACTGCCATGAGGTGGAAAAGGCTCTCTACTAAAAATAATAAATCTTTGCTCTTTTGTGAAAGAACTGAGGTGACTTACTGGTTAAAAACTCCTCAATCCTCTCCAGTCCTCTTGGAGGGCACTTACTGAGAAATGGTAATGGTTTACAGTCTCAGAGTGCTTTTAGAGCACTCAGTGTCAGAAAAAATGGCATTAACCCACTCCCCTCCCCATATTCTGGACCTGTTTCTCGATGTTAATCAGGAGTAATTTCACTGAAGTGAAGGGAGTTATACAAGACCTGTGTGAAAGTGGAATCAAATCCATGTATCATACATTTAAGATTCCTGGCAAAATATGCTCTATTTACTTGAGGAAATTAAAACATTTCAGAGTCTGGATGATTTAAGGGCTATGTTCTTACTTCCTAGAAATTATAACAGTACCTCATGTAATCAATAAATGTATAAAATTGTCTGAAATGCAAGCATTGCAGAGGTCAGGAGTGGAAAAAACACAGCTGAAATCACTTTACATGACATACTGGAAAAGCAACATTATTTTTACCAACAGCACAAGGAAGCCATTACAAAAGGCAAGAAATTGATTGAATGCTATGGCAAAGAGCATTTGTTTGATAAAGTCAATTTTGCCACTTCCATAGCAACTAAAACACAAAATTAGAGTGTTCAGGGAAGCACTTTGGTTCCAACCTCCTTTGGACTTCAAGAAATTTGGGGAAAAAAGCCCTTGGGTTGGGCCTATCTGTGTGGGAAACACCACACTGCATTCACACCACACCAGCAGAGTTATTTTCACATCAGATCACAAGCACCAGGCAGGGTGGGCTGTATTCTCTCCTCCGTGGCCTGGAATAGAAATTACTCAGTTCCACGTGAAGCCTTCCCAGTGTCTTCCACAAGGAGAGGCTCCATTAAGGCCAACAAAAGTGCTGATTGTGCAACAGAGGTGCTGCAGATCCTCCAGGAGAGCTGTAGGACAGAAATGGGCTCTTAAACACATGGAGAGTCACTCAACTCCCAGCCTCAAACCTCAGAGAGCTGTTTGAGGAGGTTTTGTGGAAGCACAGAATATCCTGAGCTGGAAGGGATTCACAAGGATTATCCAGTCCAGTTCCTGGCCCTGCACAGAGCCCCCAAAAATCCCACTCTGGGCATCCCTGCAGTGGTGTCCAAATGCTCCTGGAGCTCTGGCATTCCCTGGGGAGCCTGGGCAGTGCCCAGCACCCTCTGGGGGAGGAATCTTTCCCAAAATCCATCCTAAACCTCCCTGGCACAGCTCCAGCCCTTCCCTGGGTGCTGTCCCTGTCACTGTCACAGAGATTGGAGCTGCCCCTGCTCTGCCCCTCGGGAAGAAGTTGCAGGTTTGATGAAACTTGGAGGTAAATAAGAAATGGAAGGAAATGTCCTGGACTTTGAAAGCACAAATAAGCAGCAATGTTGTTTTCTGACTGGTAATAACTCACAGATCACTCTATCAGCTCCTGGGCTGCTGCAGGAACAGAAGGAGTTTGCTGGAAAGAGGAACAAACCTCTGTGCTGCCCCTTCCCCCTGTGTTACAATACACCAAGGCTTGTGATGTTTGACCAAGGAATGGTGAAACCCAGGAGTGACCTTGGACAGCTCTTGCTGGTGATCCTGAGTCACTGGCTCATGCCAAAGTCAGATGTGGGGCGTGCAATGGGGACTTTGCCATCAGTGCTTCATGCCTGAATTTTGCATCACAAATGCTCCTGAAGGCATTAAAAGACATTTCAGTGAACGTCCAGAGAGGGGAATTGACCCCTGCAGAGCCAGCCTCAGTTTTGAATGGCTTGGCTTTTTTGGCTTTTTTGGCCTTCCCAGTCTCCAAACCTTTTCATTGCAACGTGGTGTGCCGTAAATATTGGTAATGGAATGGATTACATCAGCCACCCTCGTGCTGCCAACCTCAATATTAAACTCTGCAGCAGCAAGGAGCCCTGCCCAGAGGACTATGACAACTATTCAGATCCATTTGTATTAGAATACAAAGTACAGAATAAACCCACAGCATTTCTGGCAACTGATACTACGTGTCAGATAAGAATGGCACAGGGGAGAACAATGCCAGAGCACTGAAGTTCCTTCTTAGATTAAGAGCTGAGGGTACTCGATATGTGCCCTTCCAGAATGTGCTGTAGGTCAGGCACTTTTTATTTTGATTTTTTTAAATAGTAAACCCCCACTACCTAAGCAAAAGCAAAATGTAGTTTCCTATTTCTACACCCACTGACTCTGCTCAGGGTGTTTTGGCTGCAACAAGGGAGAGAGAGGGATCTGGTTGGATTTTAATGTATTTTCACCTCATTTCAGATACTCAAAAGACACTGGTTTAAATGCTTAAAAATATGTTCAATATTTCCTGGCAGTTTCTCTTCACTCATTCAGCTGCACACTGACTGAACAGCCCTCACTGCAATTTGAAGTTTGCTTGAGGTTGTTTGGGCCAAATAAAATCCCATTCTTATGAGATAAGCCAACATTAATTTCCAGGGAGTTTGACCAGAACTGTTGTCCCCATGTTAGACTGTTCATCAGAACTTCTTCTTTTCCAACCCTCATCGTGAATATTTTTGGATAGAGACTGCTCAAAGATTTAGGTAGCAAGTGTGAAATAATTAGACTCAGTGGAACACAGGTTCTAAAGAGTGGAAGGCATGATTCAGCATTTCATCTTCTCAGTATTAATGATTTGTTGTTTATTCTTTGCAGATCTTCAAGGGAAAAACTGGACTGACTTCTTTGCATGGGACTTGGGGATCCTGGAACTGGAAAGATAAAGGAGTTGGCAAGAACTTGCTTTATCCACCATGCTGCTCTCTGACTGCTGCTGGCCCCACAGAGATGGCTTCATTCCATCAGTTTTTATTGCATATAATTTGCAAATAGCTCGTTGAGATGCTCTGAAAGATGCAATAAATCCCAGAAAATATGAATGCTCAGAAAATGGCATTGTCTGCTGTAGGAATATGGAACTAGGTCCCTGTATCCTGTGCCTTTATTTCAGTGAAGGAGCTGGGCTATTGTTTCTATTTAAAATTGGTTGCCATGGTGGTTTCATCCAGGCTTGTGCCCTGATGAAAATTGTTTGTATCAGTGACGCAGCAACCCAATGTTTGCATCTACCTCCAACAGAGCAGCAACTGTGCAACTGGAACCTGACACTTCACCTGTGCACCCCAAACAGGTTCCTAAAACACCCAGGGACCCCTGGCTGTCACACCTGAGGGCAGGTGGGAACCAGCCACCATGCAGGTGCTTTGAGTGCCTGCAGCTCCTGAGGCTGCAGAGACCTCAGACAAAATGGAAATGCTGAAGTGAAAGTGAAGTGATCCCACAGCCAGGGGGATCTTTCCCCAGGCATGACTCTGGTGTGCTGTTTGGATTTTGCAGCATCACCTGGAATTTCTGGGAAGTTCCAGGTCTCACCTTTTTGAAAGTGATGGGAAGCCCTGTCTGACATTCAGATGTGCTGATACAAGAGTCTCTCCCATTTTCTAATGAGCCTCGATCATTAGCCTCCTTATGTCACAGGCAGCCAGTGATCCCATTAATTAGGTGAATGGCAGCCACCAGGACACTCAGAAATGTCTATGAACAATGCAGGTTAAAAAAGGAACTCTTCATATGTATTTATTTCAGGTGACAGTTCAACTTCTGGCCCAGACTCCAGGGTCCTCCAGAACTTCACTCTGCTTCCCACTCGGTGCTGATGCAGTAGGGCACATTCACAGGGACAAACCCAAGACAGTCTGAGATCTCAAAGAGACTTTTAGGCTTAAAGCTTTTTCTTTAATGAAAAAAGGTCTTTTGGAATACTGAACCTCCTGCGAGGGACAGAGGGGGTTAATGTTCCTCCCTGCATTTTCTGTCAGCTCTATACCATGCACAAAACACAGCAGATTTCCTAGCTGGAGCAGTGCTGGTTAAATTAATTTCGATCTGGAACATGAGTACCAGTCCCTTCTCTTCACCTTTATTGGGAAATCCTCCTTTCCAGCAGATGTGGCAAGTGGGGGAGGAGGAACCCAAGAGCAGCTGTGAACAATGAACAAGGACCAAACGTTCTCAGCAGGAAAGGGAAGCTGGCAGTGCCAAGAGCACGATGGCAGCTCTCCCTGTGCACAGCAGAGTGCCCGGGGTGCCAGCTCTGTATATCCCTTCCTAGCCTGCAAATGAAACAGCTTGGCAGTCTGTCTTTCCAGTATGGAGATTGTATTTCAGCTGATGTGCCTGCAGTGCCTGCTCTGCTGAGCTGGAAGGGAAAGATCTGCTGAGTAAGAAATTATTAAAGGCCAGCAAGAGCCTCGTTGGCTTTTGGTGTTGTCAGTGCAAACTTTATCAATAATGGAGCAGCTTTTCCAGGAACACAACCAGGAGAGACCAGGCTGTGATAGCACAGCTTTCCACAGAGGAAATGCTGTGCTGCTCCTTTATTCCAGATGTCAGAGCTGAGGCAGTGCTCCCTGTGATGCATTGCCTCTCCCCAAAAGCTTGCAGGCTTAAAAGCATCACAGGCTCAAAACTGGGACTATTTTAGAAGGGACTGGCCTGTCTGCAGCAGCCTGGAGCCCAGGGGGATCTTTGGAGGGAGAGCTGAGGGTCTTGCACAGTCCTGTGAGCCTGCAGTGCTGACTTTTCCATTGGAAAGAGGAAAGCTGCAGGTAGGAGCTTCAGAGCTTCACCCCATCTCTATCACCAGGGTTTGGCAAGAGTCAGATCAGAGCACTTGGATACTTCAGCCAGGAGTTTTGTATAAAACTGAGGCACAGATTCTTGAAAATTCCTTGTTAAAAGCTGGCATCCCATGGATGGGAGAAGCCAGGTGACTTTGTGTTTGTACCACTGCTGCAGAACACATCTCTTAAACACATCTCATTTCTCTTAAACCCTTTAAATCAATACACCACTCTAAAAAAGGCCAACCTGTAATAAATGCAGAAAAATATCAGCATTTGAGAGGAAAATATCAGAGGTTGCACTTGGTTAGGCCTCTCCTACATGTTCAATCTGAATGATAGAAGCTGAGAGCTGTGCTCTCCTGGCAGCAGTTTTTGTGGGACAGAATTTCATCTCTTACCATGGATCCTGTGGGTTACTCTGAAGGCATAAAGGGGGTAGGAACTGTGCCCTGCAAGGCTCTGCTACCCTGGCACACTTTGGGGAAAGTCCTGGCCTCTTCTCAAGCTCAGCCTTATCATTAGACTGCAATCAGGAGAGGCAAGAGAGATTTCTGCAGTAAATATTGTATCAGGCAGTCTGGGATGCTTCAAATGAGAGCAGCTCATAAGGAGCTACTAAATATAAAATCATCCTCAGGGCAGCTCCAGTTTAAGCCAGGGCATGTCAGCCCTCAGAGAAGCACAGAATCTCTGGGATGTAAATAAGAGAAAGGCAGGGTGAGGGGGAAAATTAGAAGCTTACAATTGAAATTCTGAAAAAGAAATGGAAGGTGTGCCATGCAAAGGGAGAGGACCAAAAAAAGGAGCAACCATCAGGAACATTAAATGTCCAATATCTGCAGTCCTAGTTTGGAATTTCAAGTGTCCTCTGCCACAGCTTCATGCATTTCTGCCTTATCATCCAAAAACCATCCTACATACCATGGTGGCTTCTCTACCTTGGAGGAGCTTTCAGCTCATTCTAACCCTTCTTTCCCCTCTGCTTTCTCCAGACCATTCCTTCCCCTGTGTTTGTACATAACCCACAATATACTGGTGTCCCAAAAGCCTCTAGCAATAAGCAGAAATGCAGTAATTAAATGTCTCAGCAGCAGAACTGAGTTTCCCATTGCTGCAGACTAAACTCCACCTCCTAAAAAGGCAGAAGATGATCTCTGTGGTTTTCCTGTTCTGTGGATGGGAGATCTGGACCCAGTTTTACACTTGCTATGGGTGAAACGTGGTCTGATGGAGGTGCAAGGGAAGCAGATCCAAAAACCTCCCAGGACAGACACAGAATCTGCTGGAGTCAGGTTCCTGCTGGATGTTATTGAACTAGTTCAGCGATCCAAAACTAGATCTGAACTTTGCTGCTCTGGCCTATATCTGAGGGAAATAAAAGCTGCTATCTATATCCTTGGGGCCATTTCTGAGCTGTATTGTGTTTCCAGGTTATGTTACCAACAGCTGACTCTGCTGACTTCTTGCATCTGATTCATTCCTCACTTTTATCCACCTTTTCTGAATACAGCTAATTCCAAAACACAGGGAAATCAACAATTATCAGTAAATTTAATGAGGTGGCAGCAGGACACCCTGACTGGCAGTTAATCCTACGAGCCAGACCATGCTGATAGGTTTGCAAATACCTTTGCTAAGCTTTAGTGTCAACACAATTTTATATTTTGGAGGCAGGTCCTTTCTTGAAGGGCACTTGCATCATCCTTGGGGTTGGTGTCATGGTGCATTTTGAACACTCTCTGTTCCAAAGGCATGTCTCTGAGATGTTTTCCAAGTTCTCACCATACCTGGGCCAAGTGCACTGCATGTAATTAATTTTCATTCTGACAATAATCTTTTAACCACAGCATTAAAAGCATCAGCTTAAAAGAAAGGAAAAAAAAACAAAGAAAAAACCCCAAACATATTCTACAATATAACCCTAGGAAGGAAAAGTAGCCACATCCCAATCTGTTACAGGCCAGCCCAATTTGACCTGTGGTTTTCTCATCTCCTGCTGCATCAATTTCAACCTATCAGACCTATTTTGGTACACACATCTTCTAAATGCCTGTTTACCCCTGCAGCAGGTGCCTCTCAGGCTTTTATCCCTGGCACCCTATGAAAAACGAGCAAGGAAATGAAGCAGGACACATCTGACAAGCTGGAGTGGAGGGAGATTAGGTGAGCACCTAAACAGGAACTCACAATTTAATCTGTCTTGGTATCAACTGTATTCAAGCCTCTAAACATCTTTTACTGCCTTGACCCAATTGACTTGGGCACAGTTCACCCAATAAATCTGTAGCAAAGTAATTCAAGTGTCCCCAGGTCATCTGCTGGCACCCAAAATAACAAACTGAGGGTTTGGGATACTAATAAATGGTTCTTCAGGACAGTAGAGGTGTCACATTTGACCTGCTGGGCCAGCAAAAACCCACCTCTTGTGCAACCTTGACTTAGTTCTGGCAGCTCTCCTGAGGCTTGCCCTGCTGCTGTAGGCTGTGGGCTGAAATTCATCCAAGGCTCTGTAGATCTTGGAGCCAAACTCTTGCTCTTTGTGCAAAATGTGTTGCAACAGTCGAACCCTGCCCAGTCCCAGCAACTGTGCTGTGAATTGCAGCACTGGGTGTTGGGATTGGTGATGGATTGTGTTACCTGTGCTGAGAACAGCAACACCAACCTGCAGAGCATGCAGCAGCTCCTGCTGGGAGGCTTCAGAGCTGCTTTCTGAAGTTCTCCTCCAATGATGGGTTGCTTTGTTTGGATTTTTAAGCAATTTTGGGAGCTAAATGCAGCTGGATCGAAATCAGCATAGAAGGGAATTGGATTTGGTGACCCTCCATTTCCTGAGAGTAGTATTTTCTGGGCACAAAACAGATTTTTGTATGTCTCTGAAAGATTCTAGCATGAGAAACAGGGGGTTTGGCACTATTTATTTGCACTAAGATTGGAGCTGAGTATCTCAGTCCAGAATGTCTGGAGCACACACACACAGTATATATATTTCTGTCATCATTAAAACCACGTGTGTTCATAAATATATTTACAGAGCATACAAACAAATCTGTTTTTACATTCAGGTGTGTGGTTTAGCTCTGAGAACACTCCCAAGAGAGCCAGGCACAACCTATTCTTCCATAGTCCCTGGTCACCAAAAACAAACCATCAATTTACACTTTTGAATGTCTCAATCACAACTCAGATTGGTTATCAACACGTTACCCTAATTTCTAATTTGAGCTCCTCAGAAAGTCTCTTTCTGTCCTTCTGGTTGGACAGTAGAACCTGAGGACATGTCTGTTTCACAGACATTAAAAATGGGTGAAAATAGATCCAGAAAATTGATTTACTGAAAGGACCTTTGCTGAAAGGAAGGCACAAACTTCTTTGCTGCAGTCCAAATCTGGGGGCTTTTACCCAAATATTTTCTATACAGTCTTAAGAGAGTGAAGGCACTGCCTTTTTTTTCCTTAAAACTCAATTGTTTCCTTACTGACAGCTTTTACAGCTAAGTTATGAATGTTATAAGCATGATGGCAAAAGGAGAGAAAATTGGATTGACTTTGGAGAAAGACAGAAATTTTAATAAATAGAAGACTTCCACTGGCAAGAGACACATGAGAAAGGCCTTAAAAGTATGCACACACACAAATATTTAAATAATATCATCAAAAGCAGAGTTATCACGTAAAGCCCATGATTTATATCTTTGCACAAAGTCCCTCAGCACTGTGAAGAGAAGTTGACATTTTTCCTGGAGTCCAGCTAGTCTGAGAGCCACTCATTTAAAGTAGATTTTTTAGCTCCATTGCCACAGTAAATCATCAGGATGAATGGAAAATGTGTTTAAACGTGGTAAACAGTGATGAATCACCAAATCTGCTGCCTGGGTGAGATGGATCAGCCCTCACATGGGATCTGCTCCTCCTGCCTCTGGCTGAGGTTCTGCTGATTCTCACTGAGAGTTCAATAAAACCACGGCTTTTTCCCAGTACCTTCAAGAGTAATTTGTATATTTGATTCATGTTTCAGGAGTGGAAAAATCATTAAGCCCATTAAAGGAATAATATTGAAAGGCACAGTGCAGGGAGGGGGGAAACTCAATGGCTGCAGCTGGGTTGGGAGGAGAGGGAGAAACCTGTGCATAAAGCAGCACATTTTTAGTGTGGCTGAAACATCTGCCTGTGACAGAGATGCTCTCACTGAGGACAGAGAGAAACGTTCATCAACAGCAACAAAAGACCTTGGAGCATCCCTCCCCAGCCCTTTATTTGCTGAGAGTGTAAGCCATGAATGATGAGAGCGCCGAGGGTTAAAGTAAAAATAAAAAATCACTCTCCAGGAAAACACATGAGAAAAGGGCAGCTAAATCTCTGACAGATGAGAACGCTCTCGGGGTGTCAGCAACAGGAGTTCTGATTTACACTATCTGGAGGGAGAGATAAGGACTCCACAGCACAGCAGCATCTAATAAATGATGCCTGCAGCACAATAACGAGAGCGAGCTCTTCATTTTATTTATTTATTTCGCAGTTAATTTAGTGCTCCTGAAAGCCAGGGCTCTTTGTATGCCTCTGGTCACTGGCAGTACAGCCAAGTCCTCCCTCACTCACAGCTCTGTCAAAAGACACTTTATAAATAACTGCAGATGAGGATCTCCCCCCTGACCTGTGGGATCCAGCACTCGAAAAGAAAGATGAGCAGCAGTGGCAGGCACAGCACAGCCCTGCCCTGCAGGG
>VZTT01027962.1:85621-100203 GCA_013400855.1 Buphagus erythrorhynchus | reverse complement strand
GGTCTGACCTCAGGACTGACCCTTGTATGAGCAGGAGTTTGGACCAGAAAACTCCTTAGGTGCTTTCAAAACTGCACTGTGCTACGATATTTTTATGAAAATTATGGCTATGATAAGGATATCTTCAGCCATCACATTGAATCTCCTGGAGCTACAGGAGTATTTGGAAAGTTGTAGTAGCTTGTGGAAAGTGGTGTTTATGTTTCCTTCATGGTAGAAGGTCTTCTCCTCACCACTAGGCTTTAGTTACAATTTTGGTGAATTAAATGTCATGCAGATCATTCTCATCTGAATAAAATTTTCTTGCTGGAAAAGCAAAGTAGAGTGAGAGAATCTGAAGTCCATGAAGTAAGTGACAGTGCTTCAAACCTCTTCTTTGCCAGGGAAAGAAGAGCAGTTAACTTCCTGAGCAGCTTTATACAGCTGTTGAGTGATTGAAAGCATGGACTTTTTTGGAATTCCTGAGTGGGTCAAAATGTGGAAGAGTTTGTTTGTTATGGGAATCAGGCCACTCAGGTTGGCTGTCTCCCACTTTAGGCAGGAAAAATTAGGACTCTGTTGTGGTTAAAGACTGAACTGAAGAAATACACACAGAAGTTTAAGCAGGTCTCTCTGGGAGACCTGAAGGATAAAATCTCTATGAATGGTTGCCTGAAAAGACCCAGAGATTTCTGAGGAACAATGAAGTTTGCTTGCCTGAAGTCATGTCATACTGGTGAGCTTACTTAATGACCCTGCCCAGATTTCCTGGGAGTCTTGGAGGAGATCAGTGCACNGTGAATATTTGAAGCCCATTCCCACTCCAGATGTTTGTATGATTATTTCAAATCCATGTATGTGTGTGTGTGTCAGAATAAACACAGTGGCAGATTTCTCAATGTCTTTGGTCAAAAAAACTCTTCTGGAAAGAAAACGGTCGTGAAATTGTAACTTCAACTAATGGTTTCTGAAACTGTCTGTGGTCTGTGACCACATGTTTTGTGTTCCATTTAGAAAGCAATGGCAGAAATCTCCATCACCAGTGGACCCTACTCCATATGGCTTTTTAAATTAAAATTGGCACATGGGCATGTGTTCAAGACAACAGTAATTACATTATTTCTATCTCCATATCCACTGTGGAAATCTATTAGTACTTTTAATACTGTGTTTTTGCTGTAGTCTGGCTCCTTGCATTTGAAACATTACAAGCATGTGTTACCATATGGATGTGATTCTGCTTAGTCTGACTGATCTGAGAGCTGCTATATTTGCATTTCACAGAGTGGGTTGGGATGGAAGAGACCTTAAAGATAATCTGTTTACNGGGTTGGAAGAGACCTTAAAGATCATCTGTTTCCAACCCCCTGCCATGGGCAGGGACATCTTCTACTAGACCAGGTGGTGTAGTGGATGAGAATGAGTGGGACACAGAAAAGTCCTGGCAGAACCATTGTATTGAGCTGACTGTGGCCTTTCCTTCACCACCACCAGTGGCAGTATAGGGACACAGAGCTGTGCAAAAGTGAAGGTGCTCCATGCTTAAGTGGAACCTGCTTCCATGCTGGGGGAAGGTGGAGAGTTTGCTGCTGTGTACATGGCTGTATCAAGGGTGACATCATTGCCAGAGGGATTGGATTGCCCTTGTGATCATTTCACCTGATCTTGGGCTAATGTCCAGCTGGCTTCAGGGCATTTTAATTATCAGCACACTGGCTATTGGACCAACCATCTCATCTGGTTGCTGGCACTGTTTATGTTTGTCTAAGCATATCAGATATTCCTCATTAACTTCTGCAATAATATTCAGACAGAAAGTCCTAGGAACTCTTCCAGCTAATCCCCATTTTGGCTGCTGACCAAATAAGGCTTTATATGGCACAACTCTAAGTGCTTCATTTGTATGGTATTGATCTGCCATTAGGCAAAACACAAGGCCAGCATTTCACTAGGGCACAAGTTATGCAGTGTTCTTTATTGTTTGCATTGCAGTTGCAGCTCCAGTTCCCACCTGGGAAATAGCTCCCCTCTTTTTTTATTTCAGTCTCTGCTTCTAATTAAAGTAATGAACTTCAAAGTACTTACATCATAATTAGACCAAAGCTTAAGAAAACATGTCTTAGCTGGAATCTTTCCATTTATTGCCTTTATGAATAACATCAGTATGGAGGTACAAAGAAGCATGAATGCAGCGTTACAGAAATCCCTCATGGCTCTACTCAGTCTAAGTTTAGACCTGCCAAAAGTGCATCAACTGTACAAATCTCATGAATTAGTGATCTGTTTCTGGCGGTCATAAAAGTCAAGAATCTATCCTGATTTCTGTGCTGCCAACAGCTTTTGGCATAGTGGCCATGCTTCATTAATAACTTCATGGACATTGATGTCAGTGGATGAATTCCCTCAGAAGCAAACAGCAGTTTTGCCCTACAGCTTTCCCATGTGGAGTAAGCTTTTCTTACTAGGAAAAAGTTATTGAAGAGCTTGCTTGTATTACAGCACTTTTTTAGTACTGTACAGAATGCTGATGGTATTTGGCTTCACAGTCATTTCACACTTCATTCTCATTAAGGTGGGACTAGGGCTTGATGGCTGAAAGGTCCAACCAGACATACAAAAGGTTAGAAACAGTACCTTAGAAACAGAACAAGCATGGGTTTGTTCCTAAAATAAAGATATAGACATAAATAGAACCACAGAATCATAGAATCACAGAATAGTTTGGGTGTGAAGGGACCTTTAAGGGTCATCTAGTCCAACCCTTCAGCAATGTGCAGGGACTGAGCAGGTTGCTCAGAGCTCAGTCCAGCCTGACTTGGAATGTTTCCAGGAATTAAACGCCTCTCTGGACAACCTATTCCAGTGTTTTACCATCCTTATTCTAAGAAATTTATTCCTTATGCCTAGTTTAAGTCTACCTTCCTTTAGTCTAAATCTGCCTTCCTTTAGCTGAAAACCACTGCTCCTTTTTTCTAAAAACCTTTGTTCCCATCCATCTTTCCTATTACCCCCCTTTAATTATTGAAAGGCCTTAATACGGTCTCCCTGGAGCCTAGTTTTCTTCAAGCTGAACAACTCCAACTTTCTCAGCCAGTTCTGATGGGAGGGCTGCTCCATCCCTCTGATCATTTTTTGTCCCCTTCTGGACCCACTCCAACAGGTCCCTGTCCTTCCTGTGCTGGGGTCGCCAGACCTGGATGTAGGTAGTCAATGGGAGTGGAGTAGAGGGGCAGAATCACCTCCTTTGACCTGCTGGCCATGCTTTATATGAATTCAACTGAATGTGGCTACTCCGTGAGTTCCTGAGAATAGAAGTAGTATTTTTTTTTCCCAAATGCAGCTGCTGGGAAGATGGCAGAAGTTGGGATTTTTTCTTTCACTGTAGCTCTTGCCACAGATACCTATATCTGTCACACTGGAAGTGGTTAAATGCAACTCCTTTTGTTGTTGGCTCTTCTCTGAGGACATCTCAGAAACATTAGCTAGGACAGAGGACTTTTATCACTTTTAATGGAGGATCATATGCTGACGGTGAGGTAGTTTATGGAAAAGGAATGTAGAGATGCTCAGTTGAGCACTTTTACTTGTAGAAGTCACTCCATCATTACTCCTGATGTTCTTCTGCCATTTCTGAGTCTTAAAGACATCTTACACTAATCAGGTGCTCTTGTGAGATCCTGATGCTTGCAAGAAGGAAAATACAGAAACATATCATAAGGAGCAGAAAACAGGCAAGGACTGTTTCAGATGTAGCTCCTCTTACTCATTATTATATGTTCAAAAATGGTGGATTCAGCCTTACATTAATGAAAAATTGGAGAAGTCTGAGAGTGAAATATTTTCAAATATTGCCAGATTTGAACCAAATCTGCAAAAATTCCATGTTCAATACTGCATTAAAATCTTGGCTTTGTTATTATGCCCTGCTACCCACTAAATAGAACGTACATTTATATAGCACATTGAGATATGAGGCTGCTTAGGAGCCAGAAAAACTAATATTTACAGTTAGCCCAGCAGGATATTTTATTTTCCATGATTTGTAGCAAGATTCAGCAATAAGTTCTAACTCCTTTTGGAAGTCACAGTAACATTTCTTCTAGGATAGGTGATTCAACCTAGGACTGGGTCTTCCTGCAGAGGAAAGCTGTGAAATGCTCAGTCAAAGGTACAATATTTCTGCCACTGCTGGGACATGTTGAATGGAGTGAAAAATTAGAAGCTGCTGAAACAGCTGCCACCCGCTTTGTTCTGGAAGATTTTGATGTAGTAAAATCTTCCTCTGCATAAGGTAGCCAGGCTGTCTAGTAATCCATCAGTGATATCAAATAGATTGAGATGGATGTACAGAAGGAGCAGCTTTCTAAGTCACAAGGAACCACACCAAATTTCTATTCAATAAGCACTGAATTGCATGCAAAAGAGATATGTTTTCCTAGCCCTCTTCTGGATGAAAAATAGTCCCTTTGTGGCATTCAGAGGCATAAATTTAAAATGCCTTACAAATATGGTTAAGATATTATATAAAGGAAAATTTTAAATCTTCTGGCCAAGATCAGTAATGGTGAATAATATTTTCAGTCCTGTTAAATCATCCATTTGAAAAACAATAAGATCAGTTGTGCAGGCAGTAAACTGCAGCATTTGACTTTTTCTTGAGATGGAGAGACATAAGGAGTTTCAACATATGCCTGGGTAACAAGACACGATGTCGTTGCAAGAGGTTTGCACTAATGCAGTCTAAGCAGGAGAGGAGAGGGACAGCATGAGGCATGATAGATCTTCACTGCTGTGACCCTCACCCCAAGCTGCTATTCTCTGACTTTCAGCAGTGCTTATCCAACACAGATGGAACCTCTGCCTGGCACTGAACCACATGCTGTGCTTTGCCATGAAACCCCGACCTGTCTGTGCCAATACTGTCATTTTCTTTCAGCTGGGGGACCCTAAACTTAGGAGTTACTGGAGAGGAAGGTGAAACAGTATCCAAACACCTTGCTGCCACAAACTCTTGAGTTGATGTCTGCTTCACCTAAGGCATAAAAAGCAAAAGGCTTTCTGCCAGCCATGCCAGAGATTAATGTTTCCCCATCTGAAAGCATTATGTATTGGGGGGTTAGAGGGATGTACTTAAATATGCTCACTTTACACATTTCAATTTTAAAAATATTTCTGTAAATTCTTTCAGCAATTTCAACTATATAAAAACCACAAATGGAGCCAAGTTACTAATGTTTCTGAGGTGAAAGACAGTTTTGAGGCACTTGGCAGTGGGCTTTGCCTCAGAGCAATCCCTGCAGCATGGAGACAGTGTTACACTGGTACTCAGACACTTTTGAAAAAAATAACTCAAGTGAAGGATTTGCTGAGGGTGGTGAGACTGGCACAGATTAGCCAGCATTTTTGTGGATACCACATCCCTGGTAGTGTTCAAGGCTGGATTGGATGGGGCTTTGAGCAACCTGGTCTAGTGAAACATGTCCCTGCCCATGGCAAGGGAATTGGAACTAGATGATCTTTAAGGTCCCTTCCAACTCAAACCATTCTATGACTATGATTCTAAGCCTTTAAAACATGTATTCTGACTTGCAGGTGTTGGACTGCAGCAGTCTATTCACATAATCCTGCTTATGCTGGAACCAGCAAGAATAATTGTGCTTTTAAAAAAAAATGCACTCCTCAGAGAGAACAGGATTAGATAGTTGTTAGCAAAAGTTAAAATAGCTGAGAGTTGGGAGAAACTAGCATTTCTTTTGCTGCTAAAGACTGTATACTGAACCAATATGAACAGTTTCTCTAGGGACAATTTTATGTGTTTCTTATTTACAGCAAAGCTTTGTATAAAACAGAGAAACAAGCTGAGTTGCAATCCTAGGTCAACTGCTGATGTTTTTACACAGGCAAAATATATATTTAATTGCTTGTGCCAAGAAGTGTTTGCATACTGTAATTGGAATATTTTGCCGCAAAACAGCTTTCAATCTATATAAATATTTTAAACTACAGTCATCAGACCTCTAGCTGGTGTAAATTGTCAGAACCTCTTTGAATTCAAAGTAGTTATGGCAATTTTTAGCAGCAGTGGGTCTCCCATTAATTGGAACTCCTGCTGATCCTCAAGGTGTCAGTTTGGCTCATATTTGTTTACAAAGCTCAGCTTGAGGAACTAAACTGTGTACTATACTTAGGATATACATAGAAGCTGTAAATACTCACTGCCCCTGGAAATTAACCATCTTATTTGGATGGCTGAAAGAAGAGTGCTATACTTATTTTAATTAACCACAATTAAAAGTATCTGAGCACTGCTGTAAATTTCCCATCTCTAAACAGATAGGAATAAACACACATTATTGTAAAAATATTTTATTCTTATTGTTTGACTAATATTTTGATATATTTTTCTGTAAGAGGTGTTTTAAATATAGTTGGACAGGGGATTTTAAAATAATGATTTTAAGAGGCTTCAGCTTCTAATGCAGCACAAAACCTGCCCAGAGCTTTTCTGCTTTTTTTGGCTTTCTACAGACCAGTCAGTTCTTTAGGGGTATGTGAATTTTTGCAAGATGGAATTCAGGAGGCATTCACTGCTCTGGTGGGTCCTGAGCTGGACCTGAGCATTCTGATGAGATGGCTGATCATGTCCTTTCTTTGATAAGCATGAATATAGAAATGGAGGAGCTTAGCAGAAAAGCTTGAGAGACCCACTGCAGAAGAGCTAGTATATAATGAAGATTCATAACATGAATACTAGCAGTTCTTTATTTAATATATATGCTGGCCAAGTTATGACAGCAAGTGCCAAGGACTCTATTTTGTCTGAACTAACATGTGAAAATGTTTTGATGACTGCTGTGCTTCAGTATTTGAATACAGTTTTTTTCATATCAGTAACATGATGGCATGCAAACTTTTATGAATCCCAGTAAAAATATTTCCCCTGTAAGATTTTAAATGTGCTCAAAAGGACACATTTTTAAAGCAGGCCTTTTGTCCTTAAAGTTTAGGTTATTTTTCTGGTAAAAATGTTCATGCATTAGCTCTCCTTTTTAATATTTACATTATTGATCCTTCAAGCCTTCTGAGTACACTGTGATGTAAGCTTTGGCTACATCTTCCTCATTAACAGAGTGCTTGTTTCATTCCTAATTTATTAAACATATTCAGCCAGTGCCATGCAGCTTTACACTTAATTTATCTTGATGAATTGTCAAACACCCCTAAACTACACTACATTTGTGTCGTGTTACAATCTGCCATCAGCGCTTTTCAAAAACATGCATAAAATAAACAGCTCAAAAGATGTGCAGGTCTTAATTTTTGCTTGGTAAGGTTGCATTTTAATTTTTCCTGTTAAAATCATTTGAATGGATGATATATACAAGCTACAAAAATGCACCCACTTGTGTTTCGCTAAGCACATTTAAGACAGATCCTCAGCTGCATCCAGGAAGCACTAGGCTGGGGGGTGAGGAGAGGCTCCTGGCAGCTGTGGCCTCCTCTTCCCAAGCCACCTGGGCTGGATACAGATTAGATCATGAGAGAATAACTGCAATTCACATCACTGAAATAAGGTCAGTGACCTTGGCTTCACCGAGCACCCTCTCTGCCTTGTCCTGAGGGAGGTAGCCCTCCAGCCTGCACCGAGTACCCAGGGACAGGTCTGCATGGTGGCAGCACCAGCAGGAAGCTGCAGGGAGGGACATCCAAAGTGCGAGGAAGAAAATGAGCTTGGGGTTGCTTGAAACACTTGACAACACTGGCTGTGATACTGCAGTCTCAAGAAAACTTGTTCCTTTAGTGGTGATGCACCACCACATCTGTGGTTTTACTTCCCATTGTACAGTAGTTTGCTGATCCCCCTTTCTTTACAGCTACCAGTTCTATAGGAGTATATGTGCAACAAACTTATAGGACAATGTGATCATATATTTTATCATAATAGAAAGGAAGCCTCTGCATTTTTCCAGTTGGTCCATACCTCACGTATGGCCCACCTATGGAACTTTGTTCATCTAACACTCAGTACTCCTTGCTGAACTTTGTTGTATGTTCAAAGAACCTGAGGTTAACCAGAGATGCCATCTCTCTGCACCACATGACTTCTAAGCAACTGAGTGATTTCCAAGACTTGAAATCCCTTGTGGGAATGATTTGTGAAAAGCCTTTTGAAGGGTTGGGGCCTCTGCTCTGCTTTTGCCTCAGCAGCTGTAGCGGTGGCCCCAGCATTTCTGGGATGATGGGCTGTACAGTATGGCTGCAATTTAAACAAGGCTGTTTTTGTGTATGTAGGGTCTCATTAGTGAGTCACGTTATTTTTGCACCTCTTGCTCGTTCATTATTGCAAGTGAACAACATCCCCAACTCTAGCAGTGAAACAACAGTGCCGGCGTCTGTGATGATAACTGCAAAACTGTGCTAAGAATCTGCCCAGGATGCAGGGAAGTATTTTTGCTATCTAACATGCCAGTTACACAGAATTTATGAGACTAAGTTCAGGAAAGGGATTCAGGAAAATGTCAAAGCTGTTTAAATAGCTAAGACATTTAAGTTTTCCTGGCAAAGCTCTACCGGCTGCCTAAAATATTGTTACTAAATGCCTGCAGCAGAGATCCTGCCTTTGTTGTAATGAGTACTTAGGTACCTGTCTGTGCCTTCATGGCCATATTCAGTATTTAGCATTCAAAAGAGGATATTCTGAGACCGTACTTCATGGAGGCAATCTCCATAAACCAGGCCAAGGCTGAGCCCTTGGAACTGCCTTTTGGGATGATGCTGAATGGTGTGGATTGATGGTGCTTTCCACCCATCCTATGAACCATGGTGCATCCAGAGATTTTGGGAACTGAATGACTTAAATGAAAAGCAGCTGTGGCTGAGAGTGTACATATTTGTATACAAATATGCATACATCTGGATACATATTCAGCCTAACCAGGCTGGAGAGAGTCTTTTCTTTCTGTTGTGTGCATTCAAGCTCTGGGCATTAGGCTGTGAGAACAGGCCTGATATTACTGAGCAGAATGCATTTCATGTTTAAGTTCCTGATTCTAAGGAGTGGTGAGTTGCTGTGCTGAAATTGATGTTGAAAATGTTACATTAGGCAAAATTTGTGTCCCTTTTCATGATGTTCTGCTACGACTGTCTCAGGTTTCCAGCAGTGCTTGTGATGTTGGCTGTGGTAGTCCCTAGCCTGGACCTCTATCTCATTCCCTTGTGGTGCAGAGACCTTTGTGTGTCTTTCTCAGCTGTGGAAATGCCCCTCCTGTGGTTGAGCATGTACATGAGCTGGGTTCCACAGTGTGGTGCACCATGGTGTTCAGGTCATTTGTTGCATGCATCCCTTGCTGCTTCTTACAGACTGAAGTCCAGCAGATGGGTCAACTGCTAACCACTGATGCTATCCAAACTCACTGGAAGTCAAAGCAAACCTCTCTGCTGGCTTCCCTGGGCTTTGGGCAAGAACCCTGCTGCAATTCTTTTGGGTAACAAATGAGGTATCCATTTGGAATCACTCATGTTATTTTGCAAGGGACTGGGTAGTCCCATTGTCACCTGTCTGTGCAGTTTCATCTTTTGATAACTGTGTAAGGTCTATCTACAGCATAGATGGACTCTTCTAAAAAAAAAAAAAAAGTAGGGATACTAATTACTGTTTTCAGCTGCTTACTACTGTTTATTTATAGGGAGATGGAAAATGGTTTTAAATGAGAGATAATGATTTAATTCTCGTCATGTTTTTCATACTGTTATTCTAAAGGCTGGTTAAAAATAGCTGTGATCCATACATTGAAATCACTGTCCATGCACCCAAGTACTTCTGAAGTGAGGGCTGCAGTTTTGTCTGAACTGGCTTGACTATTGCATGTGAGGACTCTGTTTTCTTCAGAGTAATGGAAAAGGCAGGACTGTGCAGTGACACCAAGGATTAAGAGTCAAATATTAAAACTCTTGCCTGCTTTCTGCTGTTAAACCCTGACTCTTGCAAAGATGTCAGTTCCTTTTTTGAGGAATACATTGTCTTTAGTGGGAGTTTGGACTAAGAGTGGTGTTGAGGATACAGTCCTATTTTTTAAGATGAAGGAAAAGTTTCTGCCATGGAGACTCAGGTTTCCAAATGCCTTCTTCGGTGGTAGAAGGAAGCACTGTCTAGGATGAGTGTGGGTGGTCTAGCCTGGCTCTGAGGTCTCAGTATATAATTTTCAATGCAGTCACCATTGCACGTTTTAGGCTCTCAGTTATAACCTACCTGGGAGGTACAGCAGTGTTGAGCAAAGGTGCTCTGTATTTGCTGACCAGAGGGAAATTATTTATTTCCACATGTTGAGGTGGACCTGGATAACAAAGCAACAGAGAAAGCAGTGTGAAACTAACCTGGTTTTACATGGCCTACAAGACATGATGAGGACAATAATGTGTTACATTTATAAACAATACAGTTTAATTTCAGAGTGATGATTGCAGCTTAAATCCACATTTACTTCTTCATCCTTTTTATTTTCATTTCTCTATTGTGCTGTGAAACTGTCTATGGATATGGCTAATAACCCAGCTAAATAACCCTCTCATGAATGGGTTTCATTTATTTATTTATTACTCTAGGATTACTATCAACCAGCTGCAGCTTCTCTAAATGACTGTGGGAAAATTTTCCTTGAAAATTTTTAATGCTTTGAAAGATAAATTTAAACATTTGGCAAGCGAGAAAGCTCCTTCCCTAACATGAAAATTAAACATGAAAACTTACATTAGTTGTCAAAGACGTTACCTAGTTGTTTTTAATTAATCTTGGAATATCCAAATGAAAGGTGTAAGTAGACATTAACTTGAAAAAAAAGGTTTTAAATTATCAGGTAACATCTTCACCCAAAATAACATAAACATTGAAAAGAAAAACCCTTTCTAAGGATTTCAGCATAAGGACTTTGTCTAATTTAGTGAGCTTTAATGCTCACACTTGAGAGACTACAGCTCAGAGGAGATAGTTTGAATATGCTTTTTTCAGACAGACAGATTGATAGGGCTTCCCATCTGCTTTAAAATCAGACTGAGATTAAGTGTCTTGTTGCATTGAGAGCTAGTGATATTCCTTGAGATACATTTCATTCTTCGTGGGAGTGATCAATCCTGCCTGCATCTGTGGAACTGTCAAAGCAGCTGCTCGTGTTATTGCTGCCCAGTGTGACAATTCAACATAGCACCATTAAATTAGACCTTGGTTTGGATCCTGTTGAAGCAAGAAGGAGTTTTGACATTGACTTTGTAGGCAGCAGGCTCCAGATATATATCTAAGCGATTTTCAGAATAAGTAATTTTGTTCAGTGTCAGAGAAATACTGTTTCTAGGATCATCTTTCATCTATGGCCCAGTCCCAATGTCCTTAAAAAGGTAACATTTATGTTTAGTGTACTGGAAATGTGTCTGTTAAGTGGCAAGGCTGGCCACACAGTTACCTTTCTGAATGGGGCAAACAGACTGAAAGCACAGGCTTTTTTAAATGAAAAGCTGAGTATGAAAAATCTGTTGCAAATATGGTTCAAAAGCAATTGCTTCCATGAACAAAAGGGACAAATGAACAATTTCATTCCAATTTTGCAATTGCTTCTCTCCCTCTGGAGTGTGAACCATAATTAGAGCACTCATACAAAATCACATTTGTCAGCCTGGCTGCTAAATTCTCCTTAAAGATTTATCCACCAAGAGCAGTCTGTTATCACTCCCACTACAGCCTACAGTTCTCATTTTCACTTTTAGGGGACAGACAAGCAATTACTTTATTGAAAATCTCCTGTAAGTCTAACTGCAGTGAAGTTAGGTAACATCAGGTCTACACACAAGTAGTTTCCAAACTTCATGACCATCCAACAAGGACCTGTCTTTCATCCTGGAGAAGCTTTAGGAAAAGCTGTTACCTGAAGACAGTAAAGACTTGTTCTGAAGCTGACACTTGTCCCACAGATGGACCAGTGCATTAAAGGACTCTCCATAAGCTGTGAAGTACCATTATCTGTACCTGGTTTCCAGGAAGATATCTCTCTTAATAAGAGAAAAACTTCCATTCTAAGACCAGAAAGACCCCTAGAGACAAGAGATCAGCCATCTCTAGAGGCTGAATCAGAAACCCCAGTGTCTTCTAGTGCCATATAATTTGATAGAGCCCTGCTGCCAGAGGATCTCTTCCTGGCCCTTCTCCAAGTGCTTTGAAGTTGTTGCATCCTCTCATTGTTGTTGAAATAAGGATGCTACTACAACCATAGTTCTTTTCATATCTCACTCAATCATGACAGACAGATCTTGAGAGCATTAACAAATTCAGAGAGAGAATCTCCATCTTTCTCAACCCCATATCATCCCCAAAGAGCAGTGGTTAAGCTACTGACACCTCTCAAATACTTTGAAGATGAACTGTGCCACTGTTCCATGTACCTCTGCAGAGCCACACGCAAGCTTGGGCAGACACCCATCAGAGAGAGTGTACATTTCTGATAGGCATGGATGCACTAGGGACCTCTGGACATAAAAATAGTAAGATACAATTTTACTGATACTGATGTAGCTGTGTATCATTAGGATATGTGACTGTTTAAGGTCTTAGTAATACAGATAGGAAATCCTACACTTAAACAAGTCCAAGATTTCCTTTGGAGATGATGAAGGCTGCATAAATACCTTGGAAGATTAGTTATCAACTGATTTTAAAATGTTTTATAGTGGCTATAGTCACTATCATAAATCTAGATGACTTACATTCAGGTTTGTATGGTGGTCTATACTGTCTGACCACTGCCATCCAGTCTTGATGCTCTCTGGACACCTAAAGGGAAACCTCTGAGCATGCACAGAAGCAACTGTATCCTGGGACGAGCTGTGCCCTAGTCCTTGGCTGAGTTTCAGCGCAATTCCAGCAGCCTTGAGTTCCTACAGAAGCAGTGGTTCTATGCTTTAGCCTTTGTGTTGGCAATGCCCCTCTGCCTGCACAGATCCAAAGTCTCTCTCAGGTACTTCCTCTCATCTGAAAAAAGAGCATTTAAACATGATATGAAGGACACCAGGCTCACAGAACTCCTTTCAGTCTGTTGTGCTCATGCCACTGTGTTGCTAGCAAAGCAGGATTTGTCTTTCACCCAGTGGAAGCATAACATGGATAAACTGTCCAGAGAAAAGTCCTCAGGATGTAAAAAAAATCTCGTTGTATCTCAGGTCCTCAGGATGTCCAAAAAACCTTCTTGTCTCTCAGCACTTAGTTAATTGGCTGGCTTTTTTTTTCCAACAGTGCTTGAGCTTCAGTTTGGCTGCACTGTTCCCAGGTTTCCCCAGCGCAGACACCCTTCATCACCACCTTCCTTCTGCATTCCCCAGGTGCTCTTTGGGCTGGGTGCTCTCCCAGAATAGCAGGGTGGTCCCTGGAGTCATGGCACTAAGCTAGACCCCAGGTCTTGCCTTTCAGCTAAGCCTCTAATGTGCAAAGAGACTCTAGAACCTGCATCCCAAATGCACAGATGTGCCAACAGCAGGGCTTCAGACCCTGGGGCACTTTTGTCCAGTACTTTCTGTTGACTGGCTCTGGACAGCATCTTAGTCAGTGTGTGAGCTGTTAGTCCTCCTCAGCTCTTCCTTCCACAGCCTGTTTCTGGAGCCCTAATCCATAGCTCATGCAGGATCAGTCTGAAGAGCTTCATGTCAGAACTGTAGTGACACAGCGACTGGCAGTGTCTAGCACAGGCAGTCTGGATCCTGCCTCTTTTGTACGTGGGGATACAATTTCTCATCTGCCTGAAAAAACAGCCTGGGCCCACACTGAACATACTTTAAATATAGATTCAAATCAATCTGTGTAAATCCTTTTTAATTCCAGGCAGAGTTTTATCACCATTTTGCAAAAATAGTTTGGGTTGGTTGATAGAATTTTTGCATTAAAATCCAAGCTGTTCTGAAAATCGTTTCTAGAACTGGAAACACATTTTTCACATTTGGAAGTAACCACAATTATTTGTGCTGCCAAGGGCTTTGAAATATGGAAATGAGAGGTTTATTTAGTGTGTGGATCAAGCTTATAAACAGCTTAAGTCCTCATTCCTTCTAACATCTTAACAGCTGTGCAGTTTCTTACAAAATATGTTTTATCGTTTCAAGAAATGCTGTTAACCTCGCAGTTTTAAAACTGAATGAACAAGGCCTCTTGGACAAATTGAAAAACAAATGGTGGTACGACAAAGGAGAATGTGGCAGCGGGGGAGGTGACTCCAAGGTTAGCCTCAATGTCACCAAAAGCGGGTAAACAGTATGTGAAGTAATTGGTGCATCTGCTGGGGTCTTACCTGCCACAAAACAGCTTCACCAGTAGCACAGCACTGCTGGTACCTGCAGCTGAAACCGAGGTGTATGCAATTACTGTCAAAGCAAAAATATTTGCGTTTGTTTAAGCACCCCAAGGGGAACTCGTAAATGGTCTCTGGGGTGAGATCTATCACCAGTTTTCAGAAACATGGCTCTTCTGAAATTGTGGCGAGCCTTTTCCAAGCTTGTTAAATGCCTTCAGAAGCCTGCTCACCAGCTAAGACTTTTTTCCTACTATATAGTACTTCTCAAAATATTTTTCAGTG
>VZTT01027962.1:57424-73967 GCA_013400855.1 Buphagus erythrorhynchus | reverse complement strand
CCAACATAAAAACAAAACAAAAAAAAACAAAAAAAAAAAAAAAAAAAAAAACAAACAAAACAGTATTACCTGTGCACTTTGCTCACTAGTGAAAACATGAGGCACACTATGGGTCAAGGGGACTCCAAGAGTATAGACCAGTGCTCACTACTGTGAACTGGGACACAGGACTTCAATATGCTAATATTAATCTCCCAAGTCCACTCCCTACTGTCAGGAATAAGGGTCTTAAAAAGAAGTAATCCTGTGCAAGTCATTGTGCAAAATGCAAGTGCACTTTTTTCCTTTAAATTCTTTAGTGATGAGTTCACAACTGAGAGAGTCCTTAGGCTGGTGTAAAATTAAGAATCTCAGAAAACATATTCCTTATCAATTTTACAGAGTGCAATGCATTCAAAATACAGTCTTAAAAAAAGCAAAGAAAAAAATATTAAGCTTTCATTCAAATACTGACCTGACCCAAATTGGCTGAGCGTGCTAAACATGACTTGACAATCCCCACAGTTGCCACCCAGCTCTGTTATTCCAGTGCAACAGACACTGATTATACTTGCAGAATTTTTTGTAGTCTTAGTGTTTTCTTATAATAAATAAATAGAGCTGACTGAGTCTCGTATTTGAAGGAATGATCATAAGTACCTTACTCTAAAGTTTGGATTTCTGTGGGACTTGTAACACAGATGAATTCCTAGTGGAAAAATATACTTTAAACAATACCAAGAAAAGATACAAAAATGTTGCATTTTATTTTACTGGAAATTCATTTTAGGGTCATTCAAAACCTCTAATAATTAAAATTTTAGGGTGCAGACTTTAAAATTCACAAAAAATTCACTAGGATTTTGAACAAATATTTACAGACTTCTGAAATTCTTCTTTCTGCTTATTCAGTATAATATTTAGGTGAAATTGAGAAATTTCAAGTGAATTTCTTATAAAAATTCTTATGCCCATATCTGGAAGACTGGGAAGGCCCAGTCATCCTCTCCTAGCCACACTGGCAGCCAGAGGTGCCTGTGTGCCACACTGCACAGAGGGACTATGCCATCTGCTCATACACGTGCTAGCCATAAACTACTGTTTAGCTGGCAGCATTACCGAGCCCACAATGATGGCTGCACATATTTCTGTAGAAATATGGCTGTCTTAAGCATTTTGAAACCTTTGATATGTTTTTTTTTATATTTTTATCCAAGGAGTAAAGAGATCAAATTGGAACTAAAACTTGCTAATATGGAAAGATGCCTGGTGGTTCTAACCTGCATGAGTAACCAACATATCTGACTTTTTAAGCTAACATCAAATAGTTTTAATGGTATATGTTTTAAACTAATATAAAATAGCTTCAATAACCCTCTTGACAATTAATATTCATTACCATGATTTTTATTTTAGTTTCATGCAGTCCAACATGAGTTACCTCAGGGGAATTCACCCTGCCTAGTCTGTATGTGCAGACTGGTCTATATGATAATGGACTAGTCTATATGTGTGGGATAAAGACATTCAGAAGCACTGGCAGGCAGTTGCATCTGCTGAAGGCAGGGAAGAAAGTTTGTTTTGTGGAGGGAACAATTCTTTCCTCTTCCTCTGGGCAGCAGTTTTTCCATTTGTATTAAGCCCTTAGTGTACAAGTAGAGCTGATACCAAGAGCAGTGAGGAGCTTAACATCCTTCTGTCCAGCTGCTCTAAGGCAAAGCCCTGCTGAGTTCCTCACTCCAGACCCACAGGCTTTTGAAGGGGTTGTCCCAGTATCCAGCCAGCCTCCACCACCACCTCTCCATGGCCTTCTCAGTGGGCCATGAAGCTCAGGAACCAGCTTCCAGCTCAGCTCCCTTCTCTTGCTCTCCCATCCCATGCTGCTGTTTATAACTAATGAATGAAATTAATTTCCAAACTAGAAAAAGGAATGAAAAACATCATTATTACAATTAACTACACAAAAAGGTGAAGTGCTACAGGATGGCTCAGTAAGTGTGTAATGTACTTATTTTTACTTCTATACTTTCAGTTTCATAGTCAAAAGAGAAAAATACATTAAAAATTCATCTTAGATATTTGGGCCAAAGCTACCCCCATGTGACCCAAGTACTAGAGGAGCTTGAACAACAAAAGAACCCACACAGGCTAGGATATTTGTATTAATCAGACTGAGGATATCAGTTTCTGAAATTCCCATTTCCTGTTAGGAACAGGGCAGTCAGTGTTTTCAAGTGATTAATTTCACAACTAATCTAATAAAAACTAATGAAAAAATTGAAAATACATTATCACTATTAACCGTGTACACTTACCAAAAGGAGATTTTCACAGTTTGGGTAATATTCACAGTAAATACCGAGACTTTTCCCTCTTATCCCAGCCATTCCTGAAACAGTTTCTGTATCCAGGACATAAATCTGAAGTTGTAGCAGCACAGTTAAGCAGAGTATTAGCCTGGCTTGTTACCTATAGCTTAGTTTAAAACACAGAGCAGATGCCTCCCTGGTTACTTGGCCTTATGGCACTGTCCCAAGTACAAGTTTGACCTGCTCCTCCTGGCTTTGTAAGTGTCTGAGTTGTCCTATGGTGTGTTGCTGAGCTGTTGTTAGTCTTGCACTGAGGACAAGAGTTATTTCCTTGCAGCTTTTCTGTTTTTCTGTGGAAGGCTGCTGAGAAAGTGTTGTTCTCTTTTCTTTTTTTTCTTTTTTTTTTTTTTATCCTGGATCCCTTTTATTGTCTTTCTGTCCTGAGTGTGTTGTCAATGGCCAGAAAGTTATTTAGACTGAGCTACTAAGGCACAGTTACATACAACTTGTATATCCCATGCAAATGTGAGTGCTCCCATTCAGATTTCCCAGTGGGAAGCTCTGAATGTCCATGAACAGATAGCTGATCAGTGTGCTGGAGAGACTCTGGTGCACAGTGATGACTTTCTGGGAAATTTAACACATCTGGAGTAAGCTGTCCCTTTTCTACCCAAGTTTGCTTTCTAATCTGGTTTGGACTCTAATCCCTCTCCCACACTAAAGCACCTTATTTTTTTTCCTTGCCACTGGCCAGAACATGTTCCCTGCACTTCTGCAATCACCAGTATCCATTTGCAGTGGGACTCAGGACATGCACCATGTGCATCTATACCACACTGCATTGTGTCCGTGCTTTGCAAATGCAGAGATTTTTATTTGCTGCTGGGAAGTTGTTAAAGTTTTTGGTAATGTACAGGCCCAAGTCCCCAGTTTCTCATCACCTCTGCTACACTTTTTGTATCTGGGTGTTGTTTTAGATCAAGGTATGTTTGGTGACAGTCCCTGTCACAAAGTACAGTGGTGGCAGGGAATGTTTTCAAAGGATGTCCTTTACCAAAGCCAAGGTTTTTCAGTGTAAGGGGAATGCCATAATGCCCTCTGTAAGCTGAGGCCTTTTCCAGAATTTGGGTGCTTTTAAGGGCTGAAGTTTTTAGGGTAATTGGTTTGGAAAGCTGCTTTTAAATCCAAGCTCTGACTGTGCCACAAACAGCTGCTGTATTTTTGACAACTTTTTGAAGGAGCTACTGATAACAATGGTAGACTGGTACATTTCCACAGAAGTGCACCAGAAGCAGTGGAAATGTTTGGGAGTTTTAAGGACTCTTCCTCATCCCTATAAACTCATATATAAAATTAACTCCCCATATCAAACACCAGCTCAGGATTTCACTGCTACCTCAGAAGGAGAAACTGGGCTCAGAGGGATAAAGTTCAAAATACAGAGATTAGTAATAAAGCAAACAAAATGGCTTTAGGATGTTTGTCATCCTTTTGCTCCTATGTGAATGCACTCTCCTATCTCCATTTTTTCCCAACTGGTATTTCAGACTGCATCCCTGCATAACATTTACTTAGCTTCTCCTGACTAGAAATCAGGTTCCCCCACTAATTAATATCTTAACATGGTTATCTCTGAAATCTCTTTTAATGTAGTACAGTTTGGGTGCCTTGCTGCATTTTTTGACCTTAGACACTTACCCTAATTTTAGTCATCTGGAAATCATTTACTTTAAACTAGGCATCTTGGCTTTTTTTATAATGACATGAGAGAGCCCTATTAGATTTGGCTACTGATACTTGGATGACTAAAGTTATATTGCATAACTATTAACCTTTTAACAAATCCAGATATTTTGCTTGAATAATTTAGTCCCTAAACAAGATATTTTGTTCTGCCTTCCCTGAAACTAAAGATTTTCAAGTAATGAAAATTTAAACCTTCCTATGGGAAATTTAGGCACAATGTATAAAACTGTATGAAACTGTATTTTCTCTCAATAAATTACATTTTCTTTGAAAGTTATCACCTTCTCTAATTGTAGGAAAAAATATATATATGAAAGAGATTTGAGGACAGTTCTCAGATTTCCTGATATTAAATATTTGCATTGTGAAAATAAGTAATAATTTCTTTAGATTTAAATGACAGAATTGCCAGAGATATAGCTGGTACAGTTATTGCAATTTATAAACAATTTTCAGTAGTTACATTTAATCCTGGCATTCCTAGTTGAAGGTCAAAGCTTATAAACATCTGTGCATGACTTTATTCACAGATGCTAATGCTTTCAGGTTCCAAAAGGTCTTCTCACTGTATATAAATTTAATTTGAAGCAGTTTAGATGAAGGTATTACCTCTTCATTTAATTTCATTATCAAATTCAGATTTTATATTTAAATCAGTAACAATTTATTGTAATGAAATTTACCCTCAGAATTGCTAGAATTGCTAGTCTTTTTTCCCCAGTAGACTTAAGTGCTATGTATTATATTTATGATGATTACTATTTTTATATTTAACATTAACATGAAAAAATGCAGATGTCTAAAATTTAATATTTTGGTGTTTGCTGTGTCCGGGTTGGTTGGAGGACAGAAACATTATAACACTTTCCTCTCTTCTGCTTTTTCTTCAAACCTAGCTTACCTTTTCTGAAGCCATAAGAAACAAAGCCAGATTATCCATCACAGGGAGCGTGGGAGAGAACGGACGCGTACTGACTCCCGACTGCCCGAAGGCCGTGCACACTGGAACTGCAATTAGACAAAGTTCAGGATTGGCTGTAATTGCATCGGACCTACCATAAAAACCAAAAAAATAATTGAGTGCCTTAATCAAACTGTGTTGGTGACTGATGGGAACACAGCACAGACTGTAACGACATGGGAGTGTCATTGATGAACTAATAATTTGGCTGAGAAAGGGAAGTACGTCCAAATGCGCCAGACATCATCAGCAACAATGTGTGCATGAGCTCAGCTCGGAAACCCAAACTCAGATTTTATATCAGGAAAATTCATAATTTAGTTTTGTTGGGGGGAGGGGGGTGGGAAGGGTGTATTAACAGCAACAAATTTCACTTGAGTGGACTTAAAACTAATAAGACTTGCCAATTTAGCGCATTAAACTGTGAAGAACATGCTCAGAAAGGACACCATTTTGGTCTTTGTCTTGACAAAGAGGGAAAAATAGCTATAGAAGTCAATGAACATGCTAACCTGTGTCTCCAGAACATCAATATATAAAATGGAAGAATACTCAGCTGTTCAGCTGTAGAAATGAATCACTAAACTGTGATAAAAAAATAATAAATATGTAAATCCTGTGAAAAAAATAAAGAAATTATTTACATTTTCTTTGGAAAAAGAGGAATATTGAAACATGCTTGCTTTTTAACTGATGTAAATTCAGTAGAGGACAACACAATTCTTTTTTCTAACCATCTTAGGGAAAAATCATTGCAATAATTGATATAAAATGCCATCACTGTAATAAAATTCAGAGAATTTTTTTTTATAAAAGTTGTTGGTCATCCTCTTGTTTGCTGTTACCTTCATTCTGTTCCATCATTCCGTGTTCCACAGATTTGCATCTGTCTAATACAAGAAACAAAATGATAAAATGTTTAGAGTACTTCATCAGTCTGCAGTGTAGAATCAAAAGAGACTACGGGTCACTCATGTTACAGATATTATTTATAATCTTGTTCTGTGTAAGAAACTGTGGTTTTTGTACCCACCAAAAAGAATAAAACAACAATTGTTCTTATAATATTGACAGAGCTTGAGTTGTTTTCTGATCATTAGGGATGCCACCTGGAAAATAGAAAAGGGCTGTTCATTTCTTACAACAGGATTTAGAATCTTGTCTGAATCAGAGTCAGTTTGAGTCCCTGCACATTTCTGAAGTGCTTTTAAGTCCACAGGGAAGAGGGACTCTGAGCAGCTAAAGAACTGTCATGATTATTCACTAGGTATTTTAGTACTAGTCACTGAAAACCTTTCTGAGGTGTTAGGGAACCATTTAGTGATAGCGTTTGTCCTCTGGGTAGGTCAAGGGATGAGACGCCAGGGAGCAAGGAAGTACAAATGACAGTACTTGAGACTGATATGATAGATAATAGATGCAGCCTGCTTGGTACCCAGGAGCCTCAGTTTTCATCCTATCAGTAGTGTGCCTGGGAAAGACTAGCAGCCACCATTTGAATAAAAGCCAAATGTCAACAGGAGCAGGCATGTCTGTAGGTGCAAAGCTGCAACAAGTCTGTTCTGTGATGGTCATTCTCACAAGAGCTGGCACTGGTGTCCAAAGCCAGGGTATTGCCAGCAGTGTAGCAGCCACGTGCCAGAGCCCAGACTGCAAGGGAATTCAGACTTGGAGTAATCATAGCTCGTGGGTTTCCCAGGCGCAGGAGGGGCCACGTTCCAATGGCTTACATTTCCCCAGAGCTGGTGCTGGTGCTTCTCTCAGCCCCAGGGCTCTCATCTGGGTGGAGCCCAAGGCTGCCCAGCAAGGACCAACCCCCAGACACTGCCAAAAACAGCAACCAGACACTGCTGAGCTGATGCTCCTTCTGCTGAGCTGATGCTCCCTCTGTCTGGCGCAGCTACAGAGTTGCACAGCAGGGGTTCGTTTCAGTCCAGGTATCAGCAATATAAGTACAAGTTTCTTGCCTCAAATACTCTATAGAGATCCTTTATAGCTACTGGGGAGAAATAAAGAATGAGAGTGAATGGCTTCATCTTAAAGTAGACCTTAAAATATCAGCTGAAGCACAGCAGCAAGAGCCTAAATCCTTCCACTAACCTTAATATAGGCTGACAGAAACCAGTTCTTATACAGAGCTTGACAGTGCAGGCAAACATGAAAATGAGGTGATGCTTACCCCTCAGGCATAGTAACTACAGTGTGTGCAGGGGTCTTAGAGAAAAAGACAGATAACACTACTATGAATCACTGTGGCTAAATTTTCTTTGTATCCATGTTTTACTGGCATGTTTAGCACATTCATGAGTTACTGTGAATTGTTCTGTGTTTTTTTGGCTAGGTTAGGTGAGTTGTCCAGTTTTTCTCTTTTTGGAGTAAACCTGGAAGCTCCCTTCTTTTTACAGTTAAATTTAAAAAACAACTTCTGTGTGGGCTGGTTCTGAGTTTGTCTTTATTTTTTTTTTAAGAACAAAGTGTCTGCCTCCATTTTTCACAAAGCAACATATTAGAGGCTGAACAGATTGAGAGACTGAGTATGAAGAATGCTGTCTATTTTGTTTTACCATGTCTGTCTGTTTTTCCAGAAGCTTGTCTTCATCCTTTCCTTGTCCACGACTGTGAGCAGTGCCAGGGCTCTCTTGGGATATTTACTGTCTTCCAGTGTTACTCCTCTTATACACTCCCCTGTCTCTTTAACACATTATATTTATTTTTCACTTTCAGTAAACAGCCCACCACTGCTGTTAGGAATGTTGCTCCATGGAGCTCATTGTTAATTCCTTAAGTCAGGTTTCCACTTGGCAATGGGGCACCCAAGTCCTTTGAGGAGTCCAGTATCAGCAACCATGCACCAAGAAGGATTGAGAATTGAGCAGCATGAGCAGTGCAGCCACCAAGCTGGTGTGACCCACCAAGGCCATGTGGCCAGCAGCCATGGTGCAGAATCACCATATCCTCTTACTATTTCCAAGCCTTGTCCTTGCCAAGGGAATGCTTTACTGAAAGAAAACTTGATCAGTTGAGGTAAAGAGAATATTCCCACTTTGGTGATGCCTGTCATAGGCAGATAAAATATTTGAAGGGGGAAAAAAGAGAAAAAAAATCTAGATAGGAAAATGCTACAGCAGAGAGAGTTGCACTACAGTTTATGTGGTTGAGAAAGCAATCGTAGGGTATTGGTCTGCTGTCTCCACAGTAACTTACTCTTTTGTCTATTGCATGACTGCTGTAACCATAGAGAGCCCTGCTGACAAGGACTTGGTGATGCTGGTAGATGAGAGGCTGGACATGAGCTGTCAATGTGCTCTCCCAGCCCAGAAAGCCAAACGTGTCCTGGGCTGCATCCAAAGCAGTGTGGGCAGCAGGGCCAGGGAGGGGATTCTGCCCCTCTGCTCTGCTCTGCTGAGACCCCACCTGCAGTGCTGCATCCAGCTCTGGGGGCCCAGCACAGGGAGCACATGGACCTGCTGGAGAGAGTCCAGAGGAGGGACACCAAGTATGTCACAGGTCTGGAACACCACTCCTGTGAAGACAGACTGAGAGAGTTGGGGTTCAGCCTGGAGAAGAGAAGAAACCCCTGTGCAGATGTCTCAGATGGCCTAAAGCATCTCAAATAGTGCCTGTGGGAGAGTAAATGAATTGTGTCCCAGTCTCTTCACATGAGTTCTTTTCAAGCCTTCATTGACTAGATCTCCATGGAGTATGAAAAGACTTCAGACACATAATTTTCCTATAGATTTCTAAATTTAGCTGTCTTAATGATGAACTGAATTATATCAGCATTTATCTGCTTCTAAATTAATTTCAGTTTCAATCTAATCAAGAGCAATTATTAAAACTCACAACAATATTAGACTCATCTGGAAAATAAGTTTTGTGAGCTGGTGTGAATCATAATGTAGGACCAGCCTGCTTTGGCATTCACTGTTATATTAGCAGCTTTTTGTCCTACACTTTGAACCCTCCCACATTGGTTGTGTATTCTATTAAACACCTATTAAATTTAAAATCAGTACAGACTTGTTGGGTTGTCTGAGAACCTCACATGCAAAATTAGTTTTATGCAACCACTTGTTACTGCTGAATTTCACCTAGGGACTATTCTGGGAACTGAAAGTACATGTTCTACATGTTCTGAATTGAATTTACCTCAGTGCAATTGAGAACAGAGCCTGGGGAGAGGAGTACAGCTTTATACAACTGGTCGTAATCATTCCATGTGGTAAAGCAGGGCAGTGGCACCTGTTCACCTCTGTTGCTTAATAATTCTGTAATAGCTTCTGCCCTGATAGGATGTCATAATGAAGAACAAATATTCTTTAACATTCAAAGTGTAAGTATACCTTCATCCATGATTAGAAAATTACAGCAGAAGGGACCTCCTAAAGCTCTCAACCTGCAGAATTTACCTATCACACTAATGCCAAAAGCAAGAAAAGAAAGGCAGCCTGCAAGGAGCTGCAGAGATTTGTAGTAGACATGGATTAATTAACAGTGTTACCACAAAATGTGTAATTGGTATTCAACAGCAAGTTTAGCTTCAGCTAAAATGTCTAAGGGTAAGAAGTCACCAGTGGAATCATAAATAGAAATTTAGAGCCACTTCCTTTTCTAAGTGAGAGGAGTGCCACAGATTCCAAATAACTTACTGATTTCATAACGGTTGCATTAAATGTAAGGTCAGGCAAGCTGAAACTAGTAAATAGGAAACATGAAATCATTTAGACTGGAAGGGATTTCTGGAGGTCAGCTCCTTCAAACTTCCATTTAAAGTAGATTCAGCTTTGAAGTTAGATCCAATTTCAAAGCTTAAGAGGTTTCTCAATGTTATTCTATCATAATTTTAGCATCTCCAGGGTTGAAAATACATAACCTCTCTGGGCAACCTCTTCAAAAGTTCTGACCACCCTCAATATTTTCCTAAGTGCAAAGTTTTTTTAAATTTTTTGTTGTTATTCTGCATTGAGAGTAGATTCAAAAAGCAGCAACACATATCCCAAGCTGCTTACCTAAATGAAGATGTGTATTATCCTTTGTGTTGCTGAGCTAAGAACGTGAACCTACCTGTTGGGGGATGTTATCATCATGCTTCAGAGGAGTGTGCCCTACTGTCAGTCTTCCCTTATGGCTAAAGCAAGGATTCATACCCCTAGCTCACCAATCCATCCTCTTCCATTAGCACCAAATACTAAAAATTTCTAAAGGCGAGACCCTAGTTGTCTTTTAGATTGTTTTATCTCTTAGAGCTTCAGAGACTTTCAACAAGGCTAAACTGCTGAAGTAGACTTTCAAGTGCTTTAAGATAGGTTACACATTTTCCTAACTCCTGAAAAAACAATTATATTACTTTTCAAGGTTTTGTGTATTTTAGCTGTTCCCATAAGGATTCCAGTGCTAAGGCCCTGATTCCACCTAGCCTTTAGCCTGACACTAATTGTTCAAATCCATGCATAATGGTGTAAAGATGTATCCACTAGTGTGGATGGAAAGATCTGGTCTGGTGAGACTTTTAAATGTATTTCGGTGTAACTGTGTAGAAGGTATGGAGAATTTGGAAGTCACAACACTGCAGCAGTTTAAATCCAGTAATTCTATTAAAAGAGTCTTTCTACACACTACCATAGTCATGAAGTCCATGAATACATAACAGAGGTTGTGTCTTCACTTTTTCCCTTTTATACTCTGGCTACCTGCAATACTGTCAATTTCTGGAAGTTCCCTGACATTTTTCTTTTAAGAAAAAAAAGTCTTTTTGGCTAAAGGACAGAATCAATATTCTAAAAAAAAAAAATCTGTTAAAAGCTCCATCACAAGGATTAAGAAATAACTGCTGGAAGGCCTATAGAAAATGCAATGGCATTCTGAGAACACCTAATATTCGGGGTGACATTCACTGACTTCAAACATCTCCAGTTTAACTATCTAGAAACTTGTAGGATGCAGTATAAATAACTGTTTTTAGATGGCTGTTTGTAACAATCTTTTCTGAGTTTCGTTGGTGAAGACAACCAAGAACAACTCATTCAAAAGTTGACATTTATGCTGCAGGTGCCTGCACTTGGGCAGATGACTCCTCCTCACAGTGCCCCACATCCAGCCAGCACACTGTGGAATGGAGTGAGTCTGGCACCTTTTCAGCATCAGTGAGACGAGCTCTGATTGCAGTGTCAGTGACACAGGGACACAAGAATGGAGTTGCTGCCATCACCTCCAAACTGAATGCTTATCACATTCAGCTACACAGTACCTGATGCCAGAGGTTGCTTGTTACCCACTCTGTGTGTAAACACACAACTTTGGTCTCCCTGCTGCTCTCACAGCCACTACTGAGATACCACTAGCCTCCAGCAATGACTGCTTTCCCCCAACTCCAAATTATGTTGCTTGGTACCCACTGTGTTCAAATTGCCATTTAATTAATATAAGCCACTGATAAGCTCATGTGAACCCTGGTTGCAGCAGCAGCTGGATGCCCCAAAGTTGAAATTCTCAAAGGAGAGGTGAGAGGAGGTGAGCAGATAATTCCCTAGTAGTAAATGTATCTCCAGCAAACCTCAGGTATGACATTTTGGATCAAGAGAGATGAAGGCAGGTCACTGCAGCCTGAGGCACTCTCTCTGTGCATTTCACTAGGAACATTTTCGTTACTGCTGGGACTTGAGCCTGTATTTCCTACAGTTCAAGTGAGTTAACTATTGGTAACATAGAAATTTCCATTTTCATGTTACTCTATTAATGCTTATTTCTTCACACCAAGTGGAATGTCTACAGAAGAAACCCAAGCCAGGGGCAGACTGGTTTTCATCATCATCACAGGAACTATTCCATGAATCAGATCTGGGATGATAACAAATAAATTGAAAATACATTAAAAGGACATCATTTATATAAAGACTAGATATAAGACTTCATTTCTTCATTTAGGGAGTATTTTAAACTAATTCTAACACAAAGCAAAAAAAATGAAGTCACTGTATGAAACACTGAATTGCATCACTCCCAAGGAAAATGTAAAGATGTGCTTCCTTTTAAAACAAGCAATTATCACTTTGAATAATGTTGGGAAGAAATGCCTGCTCTTTCCCCAGAGACATTCCTGAGTATAAGGAGAAACCCTGAGGAAGGAGCCTGTCCAACAGGTTGAGTTACACTGATAACCATGTCAGGTTAAGTTAGGTTTGATATTTTCCAAGTGTGTGATCAGTTGCTGAAGGCTTTGAAGTGGCAAGCATGATGCAATTGAGTCTGAAATTCCTGCAGAGCTCCTGAACAGAAGGGGAGGTCTCTTTTTAAGCATGCGGGCACAACTTCTAACCTGCCTCCTCTTTCTCCCCATCAAACAGAATCTGTTTCAGGACAGTGAGTGTACTTAAGGTCACTGCTTTCAGACAGGTTCCTCAGTGCTTGGAAGGCAGGAAGGTGATGTGGAAATGCTGCAGCATCCTTTGTCTCCCATTTTATTTGGTCATGCAAAGCCTGAGAGAAGGCTGTAAGACATCGAAGCCATTAGCAAGCACAACTGATAGGATTTTGTCCACCACATTGATATACTTTCCATGCATTCAGACCTGTCCCCCTGATTATCACATCCTCTGTTAGGAACTGAAAACCAGGAGTCACTGTGACATTACATTAACCTAGGAAAAAGGAACTGACAAGCATGAACCCATTCTTCCTACTTTTGGCAAATTCTGTAGCATGTTCCTACAGATAAATCATAGGAGTCCTGACCCAAAGAGGAAATTGGCTGATGCTTTCACTCAGCACTGTTGTAACCATGCTTCTTTTCTGAAGGCCAGTGAAGCTCCTTAGAACTGTGTGTGGTCATAAAGCATTAGCAATTTGTGGTCAACCTGAAAAAAGCTCTCTGGAGATTTTATTCCCACAAGGAAATACAGGTTTTTGACTTTCCATCAGCATGAAGTTCAACCAAACCAGCCATACTGTCTCATCTTGTTATGAGCCTCGGTAATAGTCACAATCCACAGTTCACAGACATGTCACTTTGTGGGATGCTCATCTGGCCACTTGTGGATCAGAAAACAAGAGGAGCAGAAAGACTTCTTCTGAGGTGCTTTGTTTCAGGTCCTGCCGCTGGTCCCATCCTTTCTTCTCTTCCCTACCTGCTGGGAGGGAGGGACTTTGGCCCTTTTCCCTGTTTGTGAGATTCTAGGCTAGAATTCTGCCCTGTGAGGCATCAATGGGCTATAGCTGGGGAGGAGGAAAGGGGTTGATGGAAATTTCAATGAGTGAGTTGTGAACCTGCTCTACTGGTTGCTGTTTGGCTGCCTTTCCTCTTTACAGTTCCCTCGCTCTCCCACATGCTCTCTTAGATCTCCTTTCTTATTTCAAGCCCCATTTATTCCTTTCCATGCTCATTGCATGGAAATATTTCCTAATTTATTTTTCTTTTATCTGCAGGAGTAGGAGGTTGTTGGTGTATTTTCTGCCTGACTTTTTGCTGTAAAGCTACAGAGCCACTGAGCCTTCATTCTGCATTTCTGACGTGGATTACTCCTACTTAAGTGTACAGTTTGACATTTGTCCATCTTAAATTGCATTCAATTTCTCTAAACTATTTACCCAAACTCTCAGCTTCATATAAAACTTCTCAGAGTTTCATATGAAATAGAAAATAATAAAGGAGAACAAAATTGAAAAGTATGTTTTAATACTGAGAAACATGATTTCATTATCACAAATTACCATGCTATTAGGATTTAATAAAATAATTCTTCATTCTAAAGTTTTCTTATTACAAAGGTGATTTTCTGCAAAACATTGGAGAAAGACTGCATTTAAAGTCGTCACTTCAGAATTGTTTTCAAAACAATGGTCATGACATTTTTTAAGGCATTAGCAACAGATGATGTTTAGCTGTTACAGCGATAGAAGTGATGCGGTGACTTCGTGGAACTGAGTGACATTATGGTGACAGTTTGGGAACAGTCCTTTGTTTATGAACTTGGCTTTGAAGAAGAAAGAGAGAGGAAGCTTTGCAAATCTAAAGCTTCTCTGTGTATAAAATGCCAACTATCCTAACTTCTCTCTGACCAAATTTACAGATGAAAGAAAATAAATATTTCAACAATATTACTTCCTCAGGCCCATTTACTTTAATATCCCTTAGGAAAATAAGATTTATGCCCATAGAGTAAGCTTGCACAAACAATGTGGCAAACACCACATTTTAGTAAATTTGATATATCTGAAGGGTTTCACAGTAGTTAGAAAACAGAAGTACTTTCTAGGCAGAATAATATTTTTTCCTTTCCTGGTATGAGGTCATCAATCAGAAAACTTTATCTTCTGTTTTTTAATTAGCTCTCTTGGATAAATGCCAAAAAACCCCATTTATTCAGTAAAATGATGTTAAGACAAAAAAATGTCCCTGTCTAGAACATCCTTTCTTATGTTCTTTATTAGAAGAAAGAAAAGGAAAGAAAAAGATTTGCACACTTTCCAACTGTGGTATTGAAATTTTTATAGGGAATCAGCACATGCCACTGAGCAGCATTTTAGTCAACGGGAAGACCAGTGTCTGCCCAAAAAATAAAAAGGAAAAATGCCAAATTCCAGCGTTCCAGCTATCATTAATGTCAAACAGAAAATGTGCAATTGAAACAGGAACAAAGAAAGAATTCTAGCAGTATTCTCAAAAGTGGAAAATGCTTGAAGAAAGTCCTTGGAATGAGTCACAGAAAGGCTAAATCTTTTGTACTGATCTGATCCTAGTGATCAAGCAGAAATCCGAACGTCTTGTTAGAACAAATCCAATGGGAGATTGTTCCAAGCAAAGAGAAAGCATCTCTGGAAATGCCAAGTCAAGAGTTATGTACAAAGGCTTGAAGGGGACATACAGGCAGCAGAAGGACATGGCACAGTGGAGAGAGGTAGCAACAGCAGAAATCCAAGTTAGACAATTGTAAACAAAATTTTTACAGAAAGGTTGGTTAAACATGGAGACAGGCTGCAGATTCTAGAGACTCCATTCTCAGGGGTAATTAAAAGCTGCTGGATGTGGCTCTGAGCAACCTGATCTAACACTGAGATGGGATGTCCTAGCTCTGAGTGGGGGTTGGTACAGAAACTTCCAATGGTCTTCAGCTTCTTACAAGCTAAATGATATTCTGAAAACATTTTTCAGTGGAAGACTGTTTCCTTCCTGTCACTGGCTCTTCAACATGGAACAGCATTTTTCCTTGAATGGACAATGTAGAGAGAGATAAAAACAGTGGTTTTGTGGCCAAGCAGATCCTACATAGTGAACTAAAGAGAAAAAGGCATCAGAACTGGCTGACATGAGACTTTGGGGCCGTTCTTAAAAGTACATTCCATAAATGAGATTTTCTGACTTTCAAACCCTTTGCAGCCAATGTGGCAGCAATGAGTCACAAATATGAGGGAAGCAACAAGTTTCCTGGGACAGAAGGAACAGGCTACTGAGCAGGAGTTTTATGCTTAGCATGTGATACAGCAGTGTGTGCTGGGAGATGATGTGGAGGGTACAATTTAAGGTGCTGATCATACACAAAATTTAAGAGCCAACAGCACACCCACAGATCCTGATTTGGCCATCCCAGTGGGGAACTGGCATTCTTCACCGAGGATTATTCATATCTAGTAAATGATTAGTTTTAAAAGGATGAGACCATATACTAAACAGTTGCTCCTTTATAATACCTGGCTTCCCCACAGCCCCTTTGCTCTCTCGGCTCTTTTCATGACCAGGCACCATATATTTCCCAAATCTCTTTCACTAAGAGAACCCTCATTTTGCAATATTCACGTGTAGGTGCCTGGACTTCTACTGTCCATAGGCACGCAGTTCCCTATATACAGAAAAGAGAGAGATTTTCATTTCTAAAAGAGATTTATGGAAAAGCATAGAGTCAAAGGAATGGGGAGAGCAGCTATAGCAAAGTCCCAGCAGAGAAAAGGAGATGTGTGATAGATACAGTACTAAGGTGGTTATTGCTGAAGGGAGCAAACATTTGCAGTAGAGTAAATGTAAACTGTTGCAAATTAATCACAGAATCATTTAGGTTTTGGGAAAAGACCTTCAAGATTGGTGAGCTCAAATGTAAACCGAACACTTCCTAGACAACCACTAAACTATAAAACCCAAGGCATTGCTGTTTTCTGGTGTTTATTTTGGTAAAAGACATCATAATGGCAGGATTGCAAGGACATAAGGAGCTTCTGCTAGCATACAATATAACTTATACCATATAAAGATAACAGGGGAAGAACACTGGGGTGTAGGCTGGTCACCTGGTTTCACAAACTAATTTTTTATGTGGTGCTTGCTAACTCCATCTCATGATACCCACCTACCACCTGGGGTGTTTATCTTCTTGAGGCACTCAGACCTTGATCGTTTATTAGCAAGGACAGTTTGGGCAATCCCAATTTGCTCTCTTCAGAGACTCACAGGTCTACAGTGGAGAAGAGAAGATTACAAGCATCTCACTGGAGGGCACATTTGTCACAGCCCACAGCACCTCCCATGCTGGTGCTGGGCTTTCAAATGACACTCAGAACTGAC
>VZTT01027962.1:6008-49074 GCA_013400855.1 Buphagus erythrorhynchus | reverse complement strand
TTTTTTCTTTTCTTTTCTCTTTTCTTTTCTTTTCTTTTTCTTTTATTTTCTTTTCCTTTTTTTTTCTTTTTTTTTTTTTTGTTTTTAACCTGGAATAAAATCTTTCCATAGTCCTAATACCAGCTACAAATATTCTGAGCCCCTGATAGAGATCGATTAACCTACGGAATAATGCAGCCTACTTATACTTCATCTTAATATTAGTTGCAAACTTCAACAGTGCCTGAGTGATGCATGTATTCAGACTTATGGTGATACACAGAAAAGAAAATGAAAAAGAGAAAGAAAGGAGAAAAAGGAAAAGAGAAAAGTGTAGAGAAAAAAAGGTGAATACTATTGCATGTGGTGACATTTTCTGACACTGTCTGGCTTAAATTCACTAATTAATTTCAGCGACAACAGAGAAAAATTAGTCTTTCCTCCTCCCTCTTCTCCCACCTATCACTTCTGTCAGGGCTCCTGAGTGACAGAGAGTAGGATTTTTGAGGGTATTTTTGTGTTTGTAAAATATCAGCCCTAGGTCTGACTCCATCTCTTTGAAGCACTCTGTGCCTTTCTACAGGGAGCTTTTGGGGGCGAATGAGCCAGAGAGGATACTCATCACTGATGCTCTTTTGTGGCAACTTCATCAACAGTTCTTCTGTGAAAAGGTGAAGAAGTATATATTATGGGCTTCTGTTCCCACTTGCAAGGGGGATTTTAGAAACTCTTCTGGCTGATAATTCCCTGGCTAGTAAAGACACCTTGAGGTGACAAGAATACAAATGCTTATGAAATCCTAACCACCTCTCGTTTATCTTAATAAACCAATATTTTATACCTTGTCTACGTTGCTTGCAGCACCTCTTTATGCATAATGAAAGTTGCTCAAAATGTCCTAGAAGTAACATAAGACCACTGACTCAAGGAAAGGAAGTTGTCTTTGAAGCCTACTGTGCTTTGTCAGCTGTGTGCTGTTGGGATGCTGTTCATCCTGGGCTGTTCTTGGGGACTGCATTTACAACTTCACCCCATGATCAATGTTGGTAGAACAGTGAGTTCATGTGTATGTCCTAACTTGGGTGACATTTACAGGGTCAAAATCCTGACCTTAGGCTTCACCAACAGGATCACAGGATGGTAAATCAAGCAACTAAAGTTTAAGAGATTGCAGATTAGTATTTAAATATACAGCATTTTAATTCAAATTACCACAAAATGACTGTATTTTCATTATGAAAAAAGCAAGCAATAAAATGGATGTTTTAAACTCTGTAATTTTCTCTAAATTTTATGTTGAAACTGTATTTTCAATGATTTATCTCAATACTTAATTTCATCATTCAGTATTTTCCAAGATGCTTTCTCTAACCAAAAGATGCATCATTTCCCTAGGAGACTGAGTAGCTGTTAGGAAAAGTAATTGCTTACATAAAGCTCTATTAACATTTGGAAAAGTGTTCAAATTTCCAAAACAATTAAGAATTCAGAAATGGTTCAGATTTATCTGCCTATTTTTCCCTAAAACCTTTAATGCTCTTGGAGTAGAATTCTGAAGATGTTCAATGTGAAATACAAATCATTATCCTGATGGATAAATGGAGTAAACCATGAAGACACAGGTGCTGGGATCAAGCAGCAGCTCTACCTGCCAGAACCTGCCAGAACAGAAGCCAGAATGCCACATCTGCTCTTTCTCTCCTGGCTTGGTCCTTCTGGTCACTACCTCTTGCAGAGGTGGTTATGTTGCCCCTTGTTCCTACTCTGACCCTGTTTGGCAGTCAGAATAGTTATCTAGAAAGTTGGTCATCTCAGGGCACAGCAATCATAAAATCCATGTTATGCCACTATCTTGGTCAATGTTCTATGTACTAGACACCTGACTAACTCTGTGAATTCTGCCTCTTTCATGCTTTAAAAGGAAAAGATAAGTATTTTCTCCAAATCACACAAAGTAACTTGTAATACCAATTTGCATGATACATATCAGGGAGAAGCCAATTTGTCCCTTTATTTTGGGGTACTGGATTTGTGAGGTAATGTCTTGGTAGTAGGAGGGGCTACAGGGGTGGTTTCTGAGAGAAGCTGCCAGAAGTTGTCCACATGTCCAACAGAACCAATCCCTGGGGTCTCCAGGATGGACCTGTCCCTGGCCATGGCCAAGTCCATCAGTGATGGCACTCGTGACACTGGGATGACAGAAGCAAATGCAGCCACAGAGGAATGACAGTATCCAAACAAAGAAGCCCCAGACACCAAGGTCAGTGCACAAGGAGAGGCAGGAAGTGCTTCAGGTGCTTGAGCTGAAGTTCCCCTACATCCCGTGGTGCAGATCTTGGCAAGGCAGGTGTGCCCCTGCAGCCCATGGGGCAGCAGAGATCCACCTGCAGCCTGTGGAGGAGCCCACGCTGGAGCACATGAAAACAGCTGAGGGAGGCTGTGACCCCAGGGGAAGCCTGCACTGGAGCAGGCTCCCAGCAGGAGAGAGGAGCTCACACTGGAGCAGGTTTGCTGTCAGGACTTGAGACCCCACAGGGGACTCACATGGGAGCAGCCTGTTCCTGAAGGACTGGTCTGTAGGAGCCACACCAGAACACTTCATGAAGAACTGATGCCTGTGGGAAGGATACCTGTTACAAAAATTCAGAGGAATGTCTCCCCTGGGAAGAACCCCATGCTGGAGCAGGGGAAGAGTGTGAGGAGTCCTCCCCTTGAGGAAGGAGAAGAGAGCATGTGATAAAGTGACCACAGTCTCCTCTCCCCATCCTCCTGCACCACTTGCAAGGGAGAGGCACAGAAAAGCAGGAGTGAAGTTAAGCCGGGGAAGAAGGGAATGCTGTGGGAAAAGTGGTTAAAGATTTGGTTTTATCTTTCATTACTCTACCCTTAACTGGTTGATAGTAAACTAATTTCCCCAAGTCGAGCCAGTTTTGCCCATGACTGTAATGAATGAGTGATCTCTTCCTGCTCTTATCTCCACCCATGATTCTTTTGTTATATTTTCTCTCCCCTGTCCAGCTCAAGAGTGATGGAGCAACACTGGTGTGCACCTGGCATCCCATTGAAGCCCACCACATTCAGAAAGAAAAAAACTCAAGGAAACTTTCCCCAGGGCATTTCTATCTAACTGGTTGGTGTATCCTTCCTTTTTCCTTTCTCAAGTAAGCCCCAGTTAATTTAAGTCCAGCTCTGAGGTCCCTCATCTTTCTGATTGACTACACAGGGAATACAGGCATCAGCAACTTTGGGGTGCTGCAGTGTTCATTATATAGGTTTCTCTTAAGATATAGCCTAGTTTCTCTGTGAAGAAAGTCTCAAGAGCCATTTTGGAGTGTAGTAGTCAAATTTATTTCCACTGTAGAAGCACACTTGTTTCAGTAATAAAAAAATAATCTTTGCAGAATAAAAGTAAACCTATAGTGGTATAAATATTATTTACTTGCACAAGAATTCACCTAAGTCACTCAACATATGTTTAGACTTAGTATTCCCACAGTCCTACATCTCCAATGGAGTTAACAAGATAGTTACTTGCAGAAAGATGAGAAAGGTGAAGTCTGGCTCAGATGGGATTTAAACATACATGAAATAACAGAAAGCTTCCTTCCTTGGGTGGTTTTTTTTCTTGCTATATGACTACATGACCTATGAAAAATACTTACAGCCTTCAGCACTGACCATTTCTGTTTGTCTAATTAAAATATATTACACAGCGAGCCACAGAAGCCTCTTCTGGCTGCCTTGCAGATGTGACCTCGGTGCTGGCCAGGCAGAACCAGCAATGGCTGTAGAAGTGCTCAAGCTCAGAGGTTTGTAGGCTGTGCTCAGTCTCCACGTCTCCATTTCTGAGACTCCCATCACCAGCTACTGCCTTCCAAGAACAAACTAGGTCTAGCAATTTCTTTCAGGGTGTCATCACAGACTCATTAGACAGCATGGCTGATCCATCAGTAAATCCCCGTGCTATGCTAACACAAGTGCTCTATTCCATACAGCATTATTAATAACCGGGTGAAATCAACAGGTATGGCTAATGTGTAACTTTACCTAATATGAATACTTCATCCAAAGAAAAAAAAAAACAAAAAAAAAAACCCAAAAAAACTCAAACCTATTTTCTGCACTCCCATTCAGTTCAAGCCCTGGAACAACAGTAAACACAACTGCAACAAATTTAACTTGCACTTTAACTTCTAGATAACTCTTAAACTGTTTTTCCCAATTGTGGAGGTCGAGAAAAAAAAGGTGTGAGGGGGAAATAAAATTTAATGAATCACTCTCATAATGATTCCGTATTCCTGTGTTCTACCAAAATTATACTTCTTTACCATATAGGCTATTGTCAGCGCCATGTCCTCACAGCAAACACTGATTTATTCTGATCCTTCCTTCCTGTTAGTACAGTGACAAAAAGTACAAGGTTCAGCCTTGTTTCTTCTCAAGGCCTCTATGAGGAGGACACCGAACTAATACAGCACAATACTGAAGACATGAGAACATAACACTTAGGTTCTGATACACTGAAAAGCATTTTCACACATAAGCTCATTTATGTAGGCACATTGACATACTGAGCACCATTTTTTTTAAGTTTTACATCAACATTCAACTCTGAACAGAAGAATGTTAATCCTCTAGGACAGTTTCAGTATCAAGGAAAGAACTACTTCTAATTTAGAAACATCAAAACACTAACGTTGACACCTTAGCTGAGACGTTCACTGCAAGTGACCCTCTCTCTGAATTCGAAGGCGCTCCTTCTCCACTTGCAAGCGTTCCTTCTCAATCTGCAGCTTTTCTGACTCAAACTTTAAGAACTGTAGCCTTTCTTTCTCTAAATGTAAACGTTCCTTTTCAAGTTTTAACTTTTCAGTTTCTAGATCCAGAGGCTGCATGATGGGTTTTTCAGTTTGGGTGAGGTCATTTTCCAGGGCAGGTTTTTCAGCATGCAGAGTCTCTAGCCTGAGTTTCTCCCACTCAATCTGAAGTCGCTCCTTCTCAACCTGAAGCCTCTCACGCTCCAAGTCAACGTGCCGCAACCGCTCCTTCTCAATCTGCAGGCGCTCCTTCTCCACTTGCAACCTTTCGGCTTCAATGTCCAGTCGCTGTTTCTCCAGCTCCACCTTTTGCTTCTCCAGATTTATAAGCAAGTGAGAATCTTCATAGGCTAGCCTAGCTTGAGCAGAGCTCAGATTTCCAAACTCTTCAATGTGGGGGAAGTCTGGTAGGTCATTTTCCTTTTTTGAATCTGGCAGAACTGATGACAGTATTTCTTCTTCTTCCTCAATAGGAAACTGCAGAGAGGAATGCGACAGACAAGGATTACATTCCAGTCCTTACGCCAGAATAAATTTGTTACATTCAACTTGTCTGAAAAGAACATACTGCATTTATTCATCTCTAAAGCTATTCAGAAGTGTTTAACTTGTATGTTGTGAAACCATGCTACATTAGAAGATTTTATCATTACACAGGAAGAAAAACAAGTTAATATCTGGTAATGAAAAATGGAAAATCTTGTCAGTGAACATACAAGAGCACCCAGAAAATAGAGCACAGCAGTTATTACAGATCATTCAGAACAACCAATAGAAAACTGGATCTAGAAGACCATATGTTGTTCTTACCTTTCATAGAGCTGAGTGACATTTATGTACGCCACCAGGCATTTGTTGTGACTAATTATTTATCAGAGCAGATGGATCCATAGGCTATGTGTTATGTAAGCTAGCCTAACCTTCAATAACTTGGGCTATTCCATTCCTAAAAAACATTTAACACTGACATTTTTCACATGCTCCTAACTCTTCCAACTCTATTAAGTGGGTCAATAAGCAGGACTTGTTTAACCATTTTGTATTATCGTATTTGCTGTAAAGCTATTTGTGAGACAGATGATGAGGTGGTTAGGACCACTGCTCTGGGCAGACTGTAACATTTTGTGTAATATCACAGCCCTCACATGCTACAAATTCTTAGCACAAAAGAGATAAATTGTCTCCCAATATGTATGCTGCAAGAGAAAGGCAAAGTGAGGAAGGTAAGTGTTCAGAAAAACCTTAGGACTAGGAGAGCCACTGCCAGTCTTCTAGCATTAACTACACACACTGTTCTTCAGTACTGTCTGACAGTAGCTCTCACTACCATCTAACAGCTTATGCTGGTTTTCTCCCAGCATATATATCAACGGAGTTAAGATAGGAGTTGCTTCCCCACTCTTCCCACTCAGGTGGAAAAAAAAAAATCTTCCCCCTAAAAAACCCAAAGCAATAAAATACCACTAAAAAATTGTTTGAGTACCACTTTTGGAAAAGAGAACTATGCATTTAAAGAAGAACAGCAAAACTATCCCAACATTTTACTGCACTCCAGCTGGTTGCCTATCCCAGGACAGTCACAGTACAACTAGGAGTATCAACTTGTCTATAGAATCCACTACTGCTGGTCAAATTCACCCTAAAATTCTGACCGAGACGAAAGGCTGACTGAGTAATTCAATTAATGCTTTCATCTCCTGTAGGCTCATTTCAAGAAATGCAAGCAGTATCATAATTCTTTCTGTATGCTAGTTCTTTCTGTATCTGCAGGTAACATGTACTTACACTTGTTAAAGATGAGCACTTCTCCGTTCATCCATCGAGGCAGTCTGAATACTAACATGACCAGTTTCCTTCAACAGCATATTTTCCTTGCATTGACTCAACTAATTCTTACCCATGGCACTCACAAATGGGAAATACATGTGCAAAGACATACTCAAAGTTTAGGGATATCAAATCAGTAATCGACATCCAAGACCTTACACACAATTGCAAGTTGCTAGATTTGAATACCATGCCTCAGAAAAAAACAGAAATAGATGCTATGAAGAAACACAGTAAGAAGCCTTATGTTGAAATGAAGCAAAGGCCATATTGCACATAGCTCGTTTATGTCAGTCACTCACTTCAAAATTCTGCGGATCCTCCTCTTCCTCTTCTACTTTGATTTCTGTTAAAGATCCACCAGCTTCTCTGAAGTCAGTGATATTTTGCCATTCAAAACTAGATTCAATTGCAAATCCCATTTTCTCATCCATGTCTTCATTGAGAGAGTCATCTAAATTGGATGAAGGAAGGTGAAACCCAGCACCTACTACTTTGATGTTTGCATTCAGACGTTTTCTCTTCATGAGTGCTCTCCAGTCAAGGTATCGTCTTTTCACCTCTGTCCCTGTTCTCTGCTCTCCTTCACCTACTGCATTGACACACTCTGCTATTTCCTCCCAAGCTTTCCGTTTCATCTCATTAATTGTTGTATTAAGTTGCTTCGAAAAGAGTACTTCTCTCCTTTTTCTGATTTCCTTAAGGAGAGTTTGAGTTTCCTGAACACTAAAATTGCTTTTTCTTTTTCTTTTTAACTGTTTCATTTTTTCCAGGCTTAACCTAGCAATTTCACCACAGCAGACTACAGAGATGATCTGACACTAATCAGCTACTAATATAAATAAATTTAAAAGCAAATGAAAGCAGAGCTCAGTTCTCATGAAGTAAATTTTCTCTTCACTTTGTTGTATTTTTCTATTTGTCAGGCTTCCTAAGAGAAAAAGAGCAAACAAGATAAATCTCCAAGGTACACACCATATATTTTCATTTAACAACTTGAATCCTAAGTCATCATTTAAGGAATGCATATTTTAAACTAACTGTTTATTTGATAAAGGAAAACCATTTTGTTAAATTTTCAATACAAAGTAGTCATAGATACTTCCTCTAATTTTCTATGAATTGTAAAACCATTAATATATCCATGTCACAAACTTTAAAGGTTGATTTGATATTTCCATTACAAAAGTATAGCTATTTTCCTTCAGCTCTTAAGAATTTTGCCAGTCAAGATCTCCTTAAGACTGAAATTTGACACACACATTTCAGTTTGAATGCCCAATTACTTCCAAGAGAAGCTGAAATTGTTATATCATCACTTCAAAAACATGAAATGTTTCGGGGAGTGAAATTTCTGAGACACATTTTAAATAAGACATCATTTCCATTAAAAGAAAAAAGGTAAATTAATGTGAGAAGCTGACATTTTCGAGGCTATTCTAACTTAACATAATCATAAATAAAAGAACTGGAGCAATCCTTCTGAATGTCATAAAATAACTACTAGCTCAGACAAATGTCATTCATTAGACATTTTAACAGGAAATAGATTTCAGTCACTATATGCCCATGGTAAAACCCTCCCATGTCCTTCTCATGCTGCTAAACATCTCATGTCAGATACCATGCCAGCTTTAAAGTTCATCCAGTGCTCTACCCTTAGCAACAGCTGGTCCCGTGCCTGATGCTGAAGAGAACTCAAACCCCCATAATTCACCTTACAGACTGTGTGCAACTCTGCAGAGAAGTGGAGAGTGAATGGGAGGAACAGGGGACTATTAATGCAGTAATGAATGTTATTACTGCATTAATAACAGATCATATTACCAAAAAAAACAAACCCAAAACAACCCATCGAAACCTGGAAGCAAAGAATAAGAATCAAAAATGGTTCTTGGTCACAGACTGCTTGGCAATAGGTCCAGTTCAGGATTATTCTGAACAGTCTTTTGTACCATGTTACACACCACTGCAGGCAGGTTTAAAAGGCTTTAAGTCAAGGGTGCCAGGGATTCACTATACACTACAGGCAGTTTCAAGCTGCTGGTTGTTCACTGTTCATGCAGTAGAGACATTTGTTCACCTGAAGGCAAATAGCTTCCAGATTACAGATTCAATTGTTACTAACTAATGGACTTAATTCTTAAATAACTCCCTCCCAGCTATACAGGATTCTTAAATTACTAAGTATTTTTTCTCCCACTGTTCTCCCTAAACTTGGTTAAAGCATCTACATCAGCACATTGCACTACAACTCCCCACTTGGGGAATAATGTCTAGTAGTTTAGACATTGTTCTTCATCTCCTATACACTATTGACTCTAAGTAAGTGGCTCACTTGCAGTTTTCCATGTCAAGCAACATTCTTTCATAGCCAACATGTAAGCATGCTGCCATCAAGTATTCTTTCAAATACTGCATTTGAAGGACTGCTTTACTACTTTTGCTCACTAATATGCTACTCTCACTGTGAAGCCACTTATTTCCAATGATTACTAGGTAGCAAATCTGCAAAACCAAGTCCCAAGAAGAAATCAACTGCTTATAAAGCACGGGCCTGGTATCAGTACATACCACTCTACCGTGCTCCCATGTAGCTACCCAGCACTTTGGAAACCTCAGACTCAAGTAGGAAGCTGCATGCTGCTGTTTAGGATGTGTGATACTTTCTGTCCTTCTGAAAATAAAAATAATAATAAAAAAAAAAAAGCTGTAGTGTAAAAAGCCAGATTTATACCAGAAGACAAACTCTATCTGCTAGAAGGACACCAAATTCTTCTGAGACCTTTTCTCTGATCTTTCAGCATACTCCTTAGCAGACTTCTGCTGAATGACAGCCATTTTCATCTCATACTGGTTAAGTCCTTTACTTAGCCTCAGCTAGGTGAACAAGGTTCTTCTGGTCGTTCCAAAATGGAACATTCCAACAAGGAACCACAGGAATTTACAGACTCATTTGGTATCTCTAGTTACCCTGTCTTCTTCCAAATTTCTCAGGGCTAGCACAGCAGGATAATGTGGGCACAAACACAGAAAAAGAAACAATAATAAAGTGGGTTTCCAAATCAAATTTTCATCATCTTCCAAAGACAGTTCTACATCAGCATGGAAAATGCTGACAGGTAAGCATTCTCCTCAGCTCTGGAGAGGGCTGAGAGTTAAAACATGCAAATATCAGGCCACCCTGTGGGCCAGCCCACACCAGTGCTCTGCATCACCTGACTGATCTCCCCAGCCATGCTTTGTTAAGTATCTAATCTCAGTTTTTGATTTTATGCCATAAACCAAGGACACAGAACTACAATACTTTAAGAACTACAGTACTAACTAGGAAACAACTGGCATCCAATTCCTTTACTAAGTAAAGTTTTCTTTTAGACTTTTTTAAGCTTTTGCTAGAACACATCTGATAAAAGCCCCTGAATTTCCCAGTGAAACATCAGCAAAACCTATATATTTTAAAACTCATGACTACCAACTTCCAGTTGGTAAGGACATCCTGCCTCTTTAACTCTTTAAAGACAATTCCTTTCTAATTAATATAAATGCAGTTCACAAATTGTGTTAACAGTATATTTACTCCCAGAGATGGCTCTTTGTACCTATTTGATATATTAACTAAAAAACATTATTATCTAACAAAAGCTGAGATATGGGATATTCAGGTCTTAGCCACTGCCAGATGGTCTCTAGGATATTATTCTTTAATGAGGAAAAATGAGCTGTTACATACTCAAAGTACATAAGAGATGAGAATGTAAATAAGCTAGGATTTGTACACCTTCTAGATAGCTACAGGAAAAAAACCCTAACATTCCAAATCTCAGCAGCTGGGATAGTATTAATGCTCAGATGAGTAGCTGGGACAATGCTGTGTTTTGGATTAGTGTGACAATAATGTTGACAACACAGCAATGTGTTGGCTGTGGTTAAGTTTTAAACCAACGACTTTTCAGTTTCCCATGCTCCGCCAGTGAGGAGGCGCACAAGAAGCTAGGGCAAACTGCAATGCTAAATGCATACTTTTATGGTTTGGGTAGAAATGTGAAGTGCTGGCTAAAACAAAAAAACAATCCTGATGACATCATAAAGACTTCAAGGGTCTTCCAGAAAAGATGGCAACATGGAGCTTTGACTTTGGGCCTGTCAGGCCAAAAGCAACTTGTGATCAAAAAGGCTCCCATCACTACACCAAAGAAACACAAACTTTTGGGGCGAAAACAAGTACTGCAAAACTAAGCTGGAAACTCCATAAACAGACAGAACATGCATGCACTGAATAACTTTGGCAAAGCTAAAGGCAGAAACATCCTCATTCTGCCTCTCTTTTCTGTCTCCTTTGTTCAAACTTTATTGTCTGACCACGTGTTGGACCAACGAAAAAAAAATAAAATTAGCAAATGCCCCAAACAAGCAATAAAGCAAACTAAAAGATCCATTCATTCACCACAAATGGAAGACAATTTTATGAAACCCATGACTTTTTACAAAAGATGATGTCTTGATTTTTTAAACTTTCAGGGCTGATGCTTGAATAAAAAAACATTCAAATTACGAGGACCTGCTATCTCTAAGTTATTTTAAACAAAATTAGAGTCTTTACTATCTTTTGCCGAAGGCTTTTTGGAAAACTTTTTTTGTGATTCCTAACACCTGGCTACATTAGTTTGGAGCAACTAAAGCTCTTGTACAAAGGCCTTTAGAACAGGAGGATCTGGGTGCTGTACAACACAGCCCCGCAAGAAGCCGCGGTTTACACAAACGAAAAAGGAGGCACAGAAAGGAACCAACAACACCTAAAAAGACAATTCAAAGAAGCAGGGAGAAAGCAGAAAGAAGATGGGAAGCAGCTGTGGATTCAGGCTATTGAAGGCACAGACTTATTAGGCCGAAGCTCCCCTTCCCTGGACGAGCCAAGGCCAGAAGGGGACCGAAAGCCCCGTCCCTGCTCGGGGAGCGCGCTTGGAGCCCTGAGGGCGGGCACAGCCGCCAGCGGTCCCACCCGGAGCGCTGCAGAGAAAGCAAGGCGGCAACAAAGGGAGGCGGGGGCACGGCCGGCTGCCCCGGCCAGCACAGCCCGGGTCCCANAGGCCAGAAGGGGACCGAAAGCCCCGTCCGTGCTCGGGGAGCGCGCTCGGAGCCCTGAGGGCGGGCGCAGCCGCGGGTCCGGCGCCAGCGGTCCCACCCGGAGCGCTGCAGAGAAAGCAAGGCGGCAACAAAGGGAGGCGGGGGCACGGCCGGCTGCCCCGGCCAGCACAGCCCGCGTCCCAGGGAGCAGATGGGCCCGTGGGCCCTAATGCAAGCCAGGGCCTCTCCAGCCGGCGGGGCCCTACGACTCTCCCGAGACTAGGAGAAATAGGAACAGGACCTCCCCATGGGGAGATAAAACGACGGGCAATCTCCTCATCACCCCCAGGGGCGGAGGGCAGCGGAGCCCCACCACTCTACCCCCGAGGGGGCGGCGCGGGCCGCTCACACGCCGGGAGAGAGCGGCCCCCCTCCCCATACCCGGGCCGGTCCCGCTGCCCGCCCCGCCCGGTCCCCGGGGGCCGCGCGCGCGACTCACCTGCGTCCGGCGCTCCCCTCCGGGCCGCCAGCCCTTTAACGGCCGCCGCCCTCCCATTGGGCGAGCTGCCTGCCTGTCACTCTTCTCCGCACCCTATTGGTAGCTCGTGTCCGCCGCTTCCCCCGCCCCGCCCTGCCGCGCCAGGCGGGCCGGAATTCCCGTCGCTCCTCCGCCGGCGGGGCCGCGCCGCGCTCAGCCGCCGGACAGCCATTGGCTGCAGCCGCCGCTTGTCTTCCCCAGGCGAGCCGGTGATTGGCTGCGGGCTGTAGCGGCCCGCCCCCTCACGGGGGCCCCTCCCCGGGGTGGGTTCGATGCTGCCGCTTTGCCGGCGGGCGCGGCGTGGGGAGGGGCGCGATGCTTCTCGGCGGCGGCCTGCGAGGGTGGCAGGGAGGGACGGAGCGGCAGGGTCCGCACCCGAGCGTGCGGGACAGCCGTGCATAAGCCACCGGTGTGGCCGCCAGGTCTATGATGCTGCTACCCAGAGCGAGCGCGCGGCAACCGGCTGTTCCTCCTGAACTGCGCGGTTTGTGATTAAAACGGAGAAATGACGTTTATCACTTAGTTAAGCGATAACTTTTCGGGAGGTGCTGCATGTGTGAGCCACCACGCCGTTGATGTGCGTGCATATACACACAAAACGCTTTCCGGGCTTGGGGCTCCTCGACCCCCCTGCCGCACAAGATGTGTCTGGTCCTTGCCTTCTGTGATACATCCTGGTGCCTTGATCATGTAACCCGACTTTTTCCAAGTTGCGTACCTCTATTCGACCTAACCTGATGCGTGCATTTATTACTCTACGTATTCGTTAAGTTATTTGCTCAGTCTTCCCAAGTTCTTTCACTGGACGGGTAGTTATTTGATTAATACAGCTTTAAATGAACATACCTGTGATGAAACTAAAAATCTCCCTAAAATGGTATTTTCCAGTTTCAGCCAACTATTAATTTACCAGTTTGCTAACAGGTAGTGATAGTTTTGCTATCTACTTGCCCACTATGTACTGAAAATCAAGTTAAAAAAGGAAAATGGTGAGGAACAGTATAGCAAGACCACGCCACATTGCTGACATATGTAGTACAGGAATATTTCTTACTGAGACCCATACATGAACTTGGCTTCCGTTTACATTATTACCAATATTTTAATAGTGCTCAGAAATAAGATTCAAGCGCACCCTAAAGGTCTTGCAAGCTAGTTCAAACTAGATTCAGGTGCAAGTAGGTGGACAAATGATGGAAAGGAGAGGTCATTAACAGTCTGAACCTCTGCTAGTCTGCAAAAATAATCATTCCTCATTGAAGACCCTTCTTTTATTGTGAAGGACAAACCCACTAAATATGATTAGTCTCCATTAGAATAATTTTAACTAGGAATCACATGATTTCCTAGAGTAGCCATGGACATAAACCTAAATAGCTCTACTTTGTCTCAAAATTGTTACTCTACTTTTATGGAGGCTGTTGATCACTGGTGAAAAATCCTGGTGTATACCAGCTTCCTCCAACAAAAATCCTTGGAATTCTTTCATTTATGTGAACTGTCTTGAGTTTATGTGTAATTTATGTGTATTTTAATAATTAAATCCAGATTCTTTCTTCCTTGCTTTTGATGACAGTGAGAAAATCCCTACCATATGGTCTACTTCAGATGCTAACTGTTCAACTCCATGGTGAATTCCCGGATCTGTAGAATGTACATATACAATTTCCTTATGTTTCTGCAGATTTGGTCTGTGAATCTCTTCATTGCTCAATGTAAGATTTTAATATTGTGAATGCTGTTGAAATGCTTTGTACATGCCTCCAAAAGGCTTTTGCTAGCTGAAAGGCTTTTGGGGCAAAGGCCTTGGAATGTTGGAAGGTTTATTTGTATTGCCATAACTCTAATTTATCTATAGAAGAGTCTTGGGGATACAAAATTTTAAGTTTTGGAAAAACACAAGACAACACTGGGCTCCGTTACTTTGTATTGATGCCATTTCTGCAAGCCTTGGCACGAAAATTTTAAGACTATGTAGCTTTTATCTCCTTTTATTTATAAAGCTACTTCTACTAATATAAATATATACTAATATAAATATAAATATAGTATATATATATAGTATATATAGTATAAATATAGTACTATATTTATTTCAGTAAAAATAACCAATCATTTGCAATACTTAAAATGTTAAAAAACCCTGTATAATAATCGGATCTAATTTTTAAAAATTATAACAGTTTAAATGAGTACCTTACAATGGTAAACTTAAGAACTTTTCAGCAGACAATTAAAATTAGCATGGGAACAGTAACTCAATATGCAAAGGATAATTATAAATCCCCCTCACAGCAGTTTTCACCCATGCTAACTGGATTCTTGGTTATAGCTTCAAAATGTTCTCCAATTGAAAACAAAAACAAACCCCCAAAGAGACTCCAGTTTGAAACTCACTGGAGAGGAAAAAAAAAAAACAAAAAAAAAACCAAAAAAAACCACCCCAGAAGGATTTAGTTGCTCAATGCTTTATTTCACAAAAGAATGAACATCTCAGCAAACGTGTAGTATTGTACTTTCCACATATCAGCAGACCCCAGGCAGCAGCAAAATGTTACTGTTTTCTATGCTTTACTGGGTGTTAGAAGGAAAAAAGTAAATTGAGCATAATGTTCAACTATATTGTCAAATACATCCCTGTTTTCAGCCTGTTTTAATTAAAATAGATCTTATGCTGCCTCCTGTTGGTCACCTACAAACAGAAACATCTAAAATTAATCTCCACATTAGGAACTGCAGTCAGCACATTCTATAGCCTATACCTTACCTACTACCCTGTCTTAACCAGAGGAGGTAAACAGTTTTCTTCACAGAGTAATACCATAAATAAATCTGGCCCAGAAAATCTACTCCATTTTGTGAATATAACAAATTTTTAACAGGAGTAAACTGACTTATTACAAATGTATTTAGAATATAGAAAACAAATTAATTAGTCCTTAAATAATAATCATCAGGTCTGTGCAAACATAATCAATAAAACATCTGAATAATTGATATTTCTTACAACAACTAAACCAGTATGATAACATAATCAAAGTGCCATAATGTTTTGACAGCATTATTTAAAAATTAAGATTATCCAATATAATCATCACTGGATATTAAAATCCCACATACAATATATATTATCTTTGTGCATATTATACTGGTCATGCTTATAATGTATTCTGTGACATAAAATAGAATACTCTTAGAAATGTTTTGGTTACATCATTTAAGTGCAAAGAATAGATTATAATTTTACATGCATTTTGTGTGTTTCAACATCACTCTTATTTCAGTGAGAACATACATAATCATTAATCTAGTTACTGGCTATTTTTAGAGGAAGGTACTTTTTCATAAAGCTTTGATTCAAAGAGCTTTGAAAAGTCATAAAAGATATTTAAAAACTCACTTTGCATTAATTTTGTGACCTTTTTAGTTGCATAAATGCTGTGTAGACTGAAAAATGTTTGATCCAGACTACAATAGTTACTCATGCAAGTAATTCATATTCTTTTGTGTAGTTCACTGAGATTTCTTACATCTTTAGCAATTAATCACAGGGATTTGAACATAGGTCCTTGCTTCTATCATAAAGTCTTGGTTTTGACCATGACTTTTCTAACGCTTCTGCTTCTTCTGCATTCAGTTCTGCTACCAGATTTAATACTTTGTATGTGGAAATGCAGCAAATGATCCTTTTTCCTTCTGTGAGAGCTGTACTACAGGTTTACCTGCTTAACTGCAGAAAATCAGTACCATTTCACAGTAACTCTTCTGTAAGCAATGCTAGAAAGTAACTGACATTACTACATTACTTCCTGATCACTGAGCAAGAGCTCAACTCCCTGTGAAACCCATGAATGATTTGTCAAACTGGGAACTGACATTAGTTCCTGCACAAGTGTGGTGTAAAATATTAAAGCATGTCTATTTTCCCAATTCAGCTTCAGTCAGTTTTCACTGTCTATACTGATGAACTTTTCACATACGTCATTGCTCGGTCTGATGTCAGATGCCAGTCTTAAGCAAGTAGCTGGGTGGAAGACTGCCGAAAAATCTGCTGTAGGGAAAAACTTAGGGGAAAGAGCATCACCTGAATGACTCACTAGCTTGCTGTTAATGCGATCCAGCAACTTGGTCATGACAGTGGCAATTAAAACACTCTTGCAATTCACTAGTCTCTTCCAATTTGCATAGCTATTTATACCCATGTACTGTGGGCATAATATGTTACTTTTCTCAATGCATAAATTGCATACTCATATTACTCAGGGATAAATACAACACAAATACACAAGCAAAGGTGAATTGGGCCTTGTATTCCAATGATGTGACAAGTTGTAATAAGTAATGGCTAATGAAGTCTCTACACTACCCTGAGTAGCTTCATTAAAACTAAAACTACCATTTTCCTATGTGTTTGGTTTCTTCGTATTGTTTCAGTAAATAGGAATAGTATTCTTCCTCTCTCTACTCAATACATTTGCTTTGCACTAACAAAAAGCAGTTGTGTCCCAATATAAAAATACTTGTGTTTCTGTAAGGTGATTGTAAAGGTTACCTAGCTATGTTTAGTTAAAATATGGAGACCTATTGTAAAAAAAATCCAAAATAAATCTGGAAGTTGCCTGAAATACTGTAGCAAGCTACTTACTTCTACAAAACTGACACACATATTAATATACAGAAATTACTGAGTGGAAGGGTCCTGCTCTATTAACATGTTCTCCAAATGTACATGGTTTTATTTTACATACTTAAGAAAATTGTTATGATGAATGTTATCTAAATTTGTAAAGGTATCTGATAACAGAGTCAATCACAGAATCGGAACCTTCCATTGTTTAGTGTTTAAAAGAGAAGCATGTTCTAGGCAATATTAAGCTTCAAGCATTAATATTCAGCTTGGGTTTTGCAAAAAGTACATGTAGTAGTGATGTGATAATGAACTTACCACAGTTGTCTCAAGACCTGAAAGATGTCTCTGATGCCCCACTAAATTTTATTAATGATTTAAACTGCTTGAAAAGATGTGATTAAATGTTTAGAACCATTATTCTGTCTGGCAGAAGACAACCTTACTACTTTCACAATACTTATATGGAACATAAAGGCTCTGTGTCTTATCTGGATACCTGGTAAGAAAGGAAATTCTCAGGCTGTGGAAGATTATAAATTAATTTATGAAACTTAGCTAATTTCATTGTCCTCCTGTCAGAAAGAGGACTGACTTTGTAAGCATGAGATCAAATTTACTTCACAACATATGGCTAGACTAATATTAGCACTAAAAGTCCATTACAATTTTAACATTATCATAGCTGACTACTTAAAGTTTATCAAGCTTATAAAGTTTATCAATATATTTATTGTGTAGTGTTTACTGTGTAATATTTTAACATCTAAAATTACTATGAAGTTCATGATAGTGTTTTAATTAATTTAAACCACAAGAGATGATTTCTCACCTCAGAAATACTATTTACTATTGACTTTTAATATGGGGGTGTCATTTTGTAATTTTGTATTTGAAGTATGACAAGATACAAACTTTTCCCATAGTTAACAGAAGCAACAGCTACAATTCTTTTTACAGCTTGCTGCTATAAGCAGCCTAGTGACTGCTTAGTAGGTAGCACTGGAGACTTCAGAGATGGAAGACTTCTTTTAGAAAACATCCTGAAGTGTTTTTTCTTTAGTTAGCAACACGACTGAAGCAAAGATATTGCATGAATATTCTATCGTGTACAAATCTTAACCTACCCTGCAGTATCTTATGGAAGTTTACTTTGCCAGAGTTAGGAATGGAAACAGAAAATAAAGCTACTACTAAGGCACAAGGATGGAGAAAAACTGGTAAAACTGAAGAGCTGAAGTAAGATGACAGGAATTATCAGTCTCTTCAAGTTGGATACCTGGTTTTAATACTGTGAAGGTCACTTTGGCTCTTGTCCTTGCTAAGGTCATTGTGATAAGATAAAGCTGACAACAAATTCCTCTTACATGTTTATGAACATAGAACATCTAAATAACACTAATGAAAATGTCTTTCAAACTTCAGTTACATAGGGAAAACAGTATCACAGTCAGTTTTCTCATTTAGCAATTTGTCTACTGGGACAACTGTGAATATTACAGAAATAATGGCACATATTACACAACTAATTCCTCATGAATATTCTTTTTGGAAAATTAATATTATTTTGAAAAATATTTTGATAATTACAGGGAAGAGCTGTATATAAAATTAAGTAATACTGTCTGTATAATGACTAGCATGAATGACATTTTAATGGACTCTTCCAAAAGCAATCCTACAGCATTTAATTTAAACTGAAAATTTAAACAAACGAGTACATATTTCTTCATCTGTAAACTAATACTTAAAAACTGTTCTACAACTTGTGCATTTAAATACTCTTTTGACTTGGGAGTTTCAAAATTCTCCAGAGCAAATTGTCAGTACAGGTGACCAGGGGTCCCTGTATTTATTAAACTGAATGACCTGACAGTAAAACTCAGTTAAGGCTCTTGGCATTGGTGAAACTTCTTCCCACTCAGACCTACTACTGTGGTAGACTTGAACTTCATCTGTGATTTCTTCTGGAGCATAATCACCACCTAGTATATAAATTTTGTCTTCTGTCCCAACTGCCCCTGCATTAAAGCCAGCACATTCAAAAGATCCTTCCCCTTTCCAAACACAGGTTTCTGGGCAAAAACTGTAGACCTTGTAGGTGGAGAGATCACATATGTACAATGTACAGTTCACTGGAACAGCTTTGATTAGAGTTGCATGGAAAAACTGCCCAAATTCTGCTACAAGCTCAGACCACTGATCAGTCATAGCATTATACTTAAAGAAACAGTCAAGAGATGGATTAAAGGCATCAGTAATCTCTACTTCTGAGCCAAGAACATAAATTATATTCTGGCATGCACTTGCTTCTGGATAGTAGATACCTCTTGGTAACTGGCTTACAGATTTCCAGTCTTTGGAAAGAGGATTATAGGATTCTACATCCAAAAGACTCCGAGTTTCTTGAGCTCCTCTGGTCTTTCCACCTATTACAAAGAGCTGATTTAAGGTTACAACAGATGTGTGCATTGTCCTCGGTTTTTTCATAGCTGACACTATGGAGAATTCATTGCTGACTGGACAGTAGCACCAGGTTTGGTCAGTGGCATCATGAAACGGTTCAGCAATATGAAGCCTGACAGTCCTATAACAATTCCCCTTGCATCCTCCAGTTATAAATATTTTTTCTCCATAGCTAGACAAACTTGACCCTGGCAGATCAATCATGTGCGTATGTGGTAGTTCTTTCCATTTATCTGTTTTGATGTTGTAGCAGAATGTATGTCTGTTTTCTCCATCTTCATCAGTTTTATGAACAAATATATATTTTTCTGTTGTTGAAGGACGTGCATCTGGAAACAATCCACTGAAGTTCTGCACACTTTTAACTGCATCGTTGATTATTACAGAGCAATTAGCACTCTTAAGTAAGTGTTCTTCAGAATGCAGAAAGTCCTGCAAAGTCTTTTCAGGTAACTGGTGTAATCTCACTTTTTTAATCAAATTAGGCAGGTATTTCTGCCGTGTTTCTAAGTTGTGTTTGGTCCATTGGAGGACAGCTTTCAACACTGATTCTTCCTCAGGGACATTTAATTCATCAGCCTCAAGACATTTTTGTAATATCTCAAAATTCATCTCCAAGAAATCACTCGATCTGAGCAGCAATGAAAAGTGGTGTTGTACAAAATCTAGTGCATGATCAAACAAGCGGACAGACCCATAACTTTCTGATAGAGAAAGCAACTGTAAGCAATTCACAAGATCAATACTTTTTATTAGGAAGTCACTGCAAGCTTTGGAAAGGAGTGAAACTTGAAGAAATGATGACAGTTGGAAGAGCATTTCCACATTATCATTGGTTATCTCTGTTTTTCCTGTGTAAGCATAATCAAGAAAAGCTTTCACTGCCTTGGGTGATAGGTTACTAATAGTAACATTGCCATCATCCCGTTCTTTCATATTAACTTCAAACATGGCTCTGTGAATAGAATACAGAAGATATACACACACATTAAAAATTTAGCAAAGAGACGGGAACACTGATGTGAAAGGAGACAATCAGGGACATGTAATAATGTGGGCTGGTCTAAAATAGGTCTAAAATATGGAAGTTCTTATGTGAAAAATGAATTTATTTGGTGTGTTTGAAGAAACAAATGATTGGTGATAAAAACATATTCAAAGTGATGGCTTAGCAAAATCATAGCAGCACTTGTGTTTTGTATGGATTTTCACAAACCGATGAAGTCTGCAACTCTCAATGTGACAGAAAATGTGAAAGTGTTCAGGACATACCAGTTTCAACTTTGAGAAAGAAAGGCTGACTTAAAAAAATACATAGTAAAAAAGGCCCCATGAGTTAGGTCATGCAATGTGGATAAGTATATAAAATTATGTGGGAAAAAAAGCCTTCCAAATTGCAGGCTGAGCAAATGGCCAGACAGATGATGGGTGTAGCCCTCAAAATAAAAGTAGGTGAGGGGTAAATGAGGAGAAAAAACACAAGGAAACTTAATTCTTGCTTTAGAGTTGACAGAGAGATGTACGAGTACAGGCCAATGTCAGAAAAAAAAATGAGGTTTTGACATATGATTGCCTGCCACAATGAAACTGTGCAGAAAGTAGATTGTGACTGAATACAAAGATGATGGCTGAAACTGTGGAATGAACTATTGATCAGGAGATTTGTGGAAATTTTATTACAACTCTGACTGCTTTATTCCAAGTATGTAATAACATTTAACTCTTTCACACAATCTAACATGGCAAGATAAAATAATTAAAGTTTTACAAGCAGGTAAGTGCTGGCAAGAGAACAGTGCTGCAAAATCCCTTGCCCTACCCTCTCAGAGCCTAAGTTTCAAGCTAGGATAGCAGTGGCTTCTGAATAGGATAACAGTGGAGGAAGAGTTGAATAAATCATGAAATGTGAAGTAGAGAATCTGGATATTAATAAATCATAGTCAGTTCCGATTTAGAAAAAGTGTTCTTTTATATCACAGTTCAGTTATACAATTACTATCTCTGTTGTATGGGATTTTTTTAGGATCCCATCCTTTTCTGAAGCCAAAGAAGAAAAAAATAAAAATCACTGTGTATAGCACATACTCTTTGGGATATGAACATCCTGTAAAGCAGGAACTTGCCTGACTTCCTGAAAAAGAACATAAAATAAGACACCTGTGTCTCCAAGACCTCTTTGCATACTAAGTGGTGACCTTATAATCCTTTCTGCATTAACCTATAAGCTATGAAATCTCTAATTAGGGAGTAAAATAGCAACTGAACAATACCAGTAGAAGAGCAATGGCTCTTTGACTCTGAAAGCTAACAAGTAAGGATCAAAATGTTGCTGATTCTTTGGTTTACACAATGAAGCCAAAACTAAGAGAAGTCCGAAGGCCAAGGAAGACAAAAGGTGTTCCATTTTAAAATATATGTGGTCGACTTAGGTGCTTTTTACTCCTTGAAAGTAAAAAATGGGCCTTGCATTCCAGGATAACTTATGAATCTGATGGCTGCTATTATCTACGGTATCAACCATTAGAAGCAGGCATCTCTCCTGGTAGATTTTAATCTGAAGAGTCTGTAGGTAATGAAAAGAACACATGGGTTTCCATGTGCTTAACTTCAGTTCTAAAAACTACCACTGGAAGCTATGTCATCCTAGTATTTCTTCCTACCAGATCATCTCGGGGCTGTCAAGCCGTTAAAGACAAATGAAAGTAGTCCTGTGTGTCAGAGAAAAAAAGAAATCTGCTGCTAAAGTGGATAAAGTGCTCATTTCATCCACATTTCTTCTTTTTTTCAGTAATTCTTAGAACACATCTAGCTATCTTATGTCATATATGGCAGACTCAGACCATGGGATGTTTCAGGACATTTGAAAATAACACTCACCTATGTATGGGCAACTGAATTGAGGCTATTTACCATTCTCAGGAGTCCATTTTTTCATTGTTAAGAATCTTAACTTTGTTTTTAGTAAACTGTATTTGGCAACATTTTCGATGTGGAACTGCAAATTTGAACCTTTCTAATAAAAAGGTTAGTAAGGCTTTTTTCTAAATTAATATTCTGTATGTGAATGAAGGCTGTCCCTTAAGAACACATAGCCTTAAGCACAAGAAGGAAGATCCATTTCATGCTGAAAGGCTGAAATCTGCAGTTTAGGAAAAGTATGCCCATCTGTTTAAATACCTCTGAAGACAATCTCTACTATACTGACCACTCTTCTTGGACAAACAAAAACCACTTCCATTCCAAAGTTATGTAAAATTTATCCACAATTGCTCAGTACAAGATATATTTGCAATCAATCTGTTATGTTTCACAATATAAATGTGTCAAATTACATAGACTATCATGTAAAAATTCAAAGAATATCCTTGCAGACCTTTAAGTACTGATATGGGCAACAGGTAACTCTTAAACATACATACTTGTGTCAGTTCTACCTAACAGCAGAACCACACATTTATGATTTGAAACTTGTACTTCAGAGTTTCGACTGCTGTTAGAATCTGATTCATAAAGTCCTCATGGCTTTTTGAAAATACAAAGAGCTGTATCTGGAATACCCTTAAAATGATGTTTGAATGCTTTGCTCAAAACTGCAGATATATGTAAATTGTGATAATAATTTTAACTTTTTTTTTTTTTTTATTCTATTCCTTCCCTCCCTCCCAGAGAACTTAGAATCTATTTCCTGCAAACTCATGCCAAAATTAGGTTTACCTGAAAAAATCACTGCATGCTGCCAGTACACAACGATGACAGGGAATTATTTCATCTTTCACAAGAATTTTAAAATCAAAAAATGTATTTTGTTCTCTGAACTTTTGTAGTACTTTTAGAATTTGTTGTCCATGACCTTCAGCCACTAAGGAATTGATTTTATTTTCAGGAACAGAAATTCCATTGCAAATAGGTCTGCTAATGTAATCCCGTTGATTGGCCATGTTTTCTTCAGTCTATTCCTGAAATGGAAAAATAAGTAATTGATTCTACAGTCTTATTATTTAAAAAAACCTAAACAAAATCAATACACCATAAAACAAAGAAGTTCCCAGCATTGAATTTAGTTCGTAAATAATATGCACAGTTAGAAATTTGTGTTACAAGTGCCTTTACACTGAATTTGAGAATACTACTACTTTGTAAAATATATTCACACTGTGAATTTTGAAAAGTAAATTATCTGCCATATATCAGAGAACAATTCTACAGATAATACCCACCTGTAGGAATTTTTTCAGTAAAGTCCAAAGGAAACACATCAAGGAGTGTGTTTGTCATTTAAGAGAAAGACTAGTCCTAGACTTATCCTCAAAAAACCCAAATTCTTAAAATTTTATGCAAAATTAAGATAGAAAAAGAAAACTTCATTACATATTTTACATTCCAAAAAGCTGATCACTCTGCACCTTATAGCGGAAAGGAGACACAGGCTATTAGACTGCATCCTAAGTGGATCCCCATGAGGCACTCTGGACTGCAATAATGGAATACAAACAACACCAACAGCCTGGCTGAATAACAGGATTGCTGGGGCTTACCAAATAGGGTCACTTAGAGGCAGTTTGGTGATGGTACACCCTTGAATGTTTAGTCAATTGAAACTGATTTAGTCATGTACCTCTAGTCTTGTTAGGAAGCTTTATGTTTGCCCACTCTGAGTTTCACTTACAGTGGTGTAAATTAGCTGGCTTTAGAACACATTTAAATTTACGACCATCTCCCTTTCAGCAGCCAAGTTTTTTTCGGGTGAAAATCCCTACACTGAAGTGTGGGGTTTTTTTATGGTAAATTGGTTTTAACTGTTTTTTACAACGAAAATATTTTATTACACTTTGTCAACATAAAGAAACTTTAAACATGAGTTTATTTTATTTACACCTATTTAAGGAGCTATTTATATATTGCAGATGCATAAACTGCCCTTACTTCAAATCTGAGTCAATATTGCCTATTTTAAAGCTTGAAGAAACATTCCATTTTTTATTCCAGGATTTTGCTTCCACAATTCCAATTAAAACCAGCAACAGGTAAAGGCCCACCTGAATTGACAGGGAACAAAAAAATCCAAACAAAACCCAGAAACAAGAAAATACTGATTTTGGTTTTTCATTTTGTGAAAAGGCTCATCTGATGACACGACACATTCAGAGCAAACTAAACCATCAGGCTTCTTCATGAGAGGTACTTTCACAGCAGACTGATCTATACTTTATCTAGTCAGGTAGCTCCAACCACAAATAGACCTCCATGTCTCCTGGAAGAGAAGAGATCCAGTGATCTTGCTGCCAGCACTGGCACCCTTGGAGCAGGCATCTTCTCCTTCCCATGGCCAGACAATCTCAACGTATTCACTCTTTCCATTCTAAGCCTGAGGAACTAGGAAAATACAGAAGAACAAGACCACCATTTATTCTGATAATGTATGGCCTCATAAACCCCAACTTCCATAAATCATAAAACTTTTTCGTATGTCAGAATTCTCTAGAATACCCTTTTCTTATGAATTTAAAAGCCTGCTCCTCAAAAGGCTGAATCTTCAAAAGCAGAGTTGCTTCAAAAACATTAGTTTGCCACATTTGAAAGAAACTTTTTTAAAAAATGTATGTGAATTTCAAAGTTTATTTGGCATCACGTAAAATAACACTAACACTTCTCCGAAAAGAAATGTAAACCTTTCTGCAGAATTCTGGAACTGACAATAGATATTAGACATTTTTCTCCACTTACATGTAATTTCTATAGCCAGCTCCAACCTACAACGTGCTTTCTGTAGATAAAATTACCAATTTCAGTAATATTCGCATTTGTATTATGAACATAGAAACACCTACTGTAATCAAGTCCAACTATGCTATTTTAGGCAAGACATCATATGATCACTTTCATACAAGCTATCAATGTTTCAGAAGGTTTTCTTTTAACCACACTATTACCACAAAAATTCTACTCCAATACATTGGTGTAGAGACTGTAAACCTTTCAATTACACGATCAATTTATTAATGCTTAGATATATTTGTTCTTCTGTTAAAATTGTTATTTGACTTAATTTTCCTTTGTGTATTTATTCACTCCTACAATTATCAAGAGTGTTGATATCCTCTCTCAACTTTCATTAGAATGAATAATTGTCAAACTTTCCAAAGGCTTTATAAGGCTAAGTTTCTGGTTTTCCTTATTATTTCTTGCAGTTTTCTCTTTACTCCCGTTTGATCCTAAATTTCTTTCACTGATACAAGATTTGTTGTACAACATTATGGTTCAGATCTCATCACTGTCTCACCAGTGCAATTTGCAACTCATCTAGTTCATCCTAATCCTAATCTCTAATAGCAGTATCTCATTATTTTCTTGAAAGCAAAATTCAGCAGTGTATCTTTAATGTTTTTGTCCACAGTTAAGGAATGTAGTAATGAATACTGTGCAATGACTTAGCCTAATTCACCCTTCTGTCTATTAAAAAAAATACATATTAAAAAATTCAATTTCCAGCTGTCTTGTAGCCAATTCCTGACTCATTTTATAATTTTGGTATTAATGTACTACTTCACTGAATCTGTTGATGATTTTAGAACCCTCCAAACTCTCTTAACAACTGGGCTAAAACTTGGTATGTTAAACAAGGCATTTATAATTATTTCATGCATTCTTCCACAAAGCCGTATTAATTAATCAGTACGGTTTGTTATAAATATTTGATCAACTCTGACAAAAGGGTAAGAAACATAGGGGGTGCAGATATATGTTGAAGAGGTCTGCAGCTCAGGAATGCTGGGGAATACCTCTCCTTTTATTTGCTCCATAAACTCCCACAGAATTCCAATTACAAAGCCTATCTTCATGAGGATTATCAGGAACCAAGCTCCAGTAAAGGAATCCAGTAAAGGATTACCAGAAACCATGCTCCAGGGCCATTGCGGTTGGGATCTCTTACTTTTGCTTTTTCAGACATGTCTGTGTGCTGTTCAGCAGCTGGCTTTGCAGCCTCTCCTGGAACATGAATAAGTACTGCTGTACGTGATCCAATCTCTCACCACTTAACAAAACTTCTCTGCTCACGTACTGGAAATTTACAATCTTATACTGACAAATGCCCCATTAGCTATTAGCCTGCTTTTCTGAAAAAACCCCAAGAAACAACAAACCAACAATTGGTTGACAAAGACAGCTGAAAATTATTCCAAAACTAAAGTCCCCTAAAGTTAAAAGTTAAACATTTGCCCTGGCTTATTTTTATTGTAAAACACCTCAAACACAAGGCCAGCTGGCTGCTACCGTAAAAACTGATACAAACTTCACAGTTATTAAGGTCAATCCCATATAAGACGTGTGGGGGTCATATATGTACCTCTCAAAACTATCTGTACAGGTGTCCAGTTGAGGGGCCAGGCATTCTGCGTGCCTGACAGTCAAGTGGCACACAGTGGCCAGTCCGTGTAGGGCCACAAAGCAGCCAGGAGTTGAAGAGAAGGCTGGGGATAGTAAGCTACTTTTGGTCATTAGGGTGGGTTAAATAAGGGACCACCTGGGAGCTCTGAGGGTAAGAGCACTCTTAAGATTTGTCACAAAATCCAGTAGTAAGGGCCCAGACCTCATTAGTTGTGCTGTTTATGAGACCCCTCTGTCATAGAAGCATAGAGTGGTTTGGAAGGGCCATAAAGGATCACCTAGTTATAATCCTTTGCCAGTTTTAACACTGTCCTTTCCCAAGACACTAAGGGATGGAGCAGGCTAGAATATAATGAGCTCGTTGACCCAGATGCCAGGCAACCACACTGAGAACTCTGGTAAGACCATAGTCAAAATACGAGATATACACACGTTCCTTTTAGTATCTAAGCATTGGTTAAAAGCTACAAAGTGTTTAACTGACCTTAATTCCATGCAAACAACTGCCAAAACCTCACTGAATTTCTAGTGGAACATTTCACTTCACCAATATTAATGCTCCCTTTCCAAAGATATATGGAGGATGTAACATATTTATGATTGTCTTTTAGTTAGCAATCCTTCTTAAGTGTTCTTAGAATTTTGTACCTAGAAGATACTGAAATGTGTAATTTATTTTCTTATACCTTTCCTTTGGAAAGTCCAAATGACCTTTAGACTATGCATTTAATTAACCTGGATATATGTTGAATCCTAGATATTATACTAAGAGACTGTAAACACAGCATATGTTAAACTCATAAAGGAGACCAAAAACATCCAGGACAGACATTTTCTGAACATACAGACATACACTAAAATCATAACCACTGCAGTACACTTCCTAGAAATGATTTTCACATCCATTCCACCAGATCTGAAAGAGCAAAGCAAACAGAACTGTGAAGTGACCTTTGAGCAGAGATGAACTTTTGTTTGTGCAGGATCTGTTGTAGTTCCAGCCAAAGCACCGATCGGAACATACTCACATAATGTACAAATACCCTCAGCTGCTACAACTGATAAATAAAATGGTTACATAAATTTAAATATGGTAATAAAGTTGAGAGTGGTGGAAGATGTGCAATTATTTCTTAGTAAATAACCAAGGAAAATATATCAAACTAGGGAGAGGATGTGTAATGACAGTGAAGCAAGAACACCCAGATAAGGGTTAAGAAAGACAGCGGCAAAGACACCAAACTGTTTGATGACTTTATAATAGTGAGATAAAAATATACATACAAATATGTGTGACTTTGAAATAGCCTAGGGAATTCTGTTTTGTGGAAGTACTGAGCACACATAAGTATCACACATAGCTCAGCTCATGCTCTGCCTGTCTGACAATAAACAGGACCAAACCCTTGGAACAGGACTGAGGCTCGAGACTGTTCCCAACACAAAGGAATGGCCATTCAGATATTACAAATAACACTGTGCAGGTAGACGTTCTCTCCTCCTCCAACACAGCTGGCAAAACCAGTCTAAACTCAATCCTGATTTGGTACTTTATTATTTACAAACAATTGTAAAACCATCTATCTGTTTTTATCAGAAAGCACAATACAGCTGTGCTACAGCATTCACCAATTAAAAAAAAATTAAATCTTTGTACTTCATAGCAGGTATCTTATGAGAAATAAATTGTCCTTCAATGGAAAATTACGTTTAGTATGTGGCCTTCTCCCAGCTTGGACAGTATGTCTTACTAGGGAGCAGGATTTTAAAAAAGGGAAATCTAAGAGCTGGCATTTTACAGAACACTTTGTGCATCTAGGATGAAAGAATTAAGCACAGTGAAGATTAAGAAATTGTATAGATTTCCCTAGAGAACTTTCAGGGGTTTTTTTTCATACAAAATTTAACTGTGCATTAATATACATTTTGAAAAGGTCAAGATTAGCATTCTAAAACCTAGTATTAAAAGTATATTATTGAGTCTACTGTATATCCATCAAGATGATTTGCTATTTTCATTCCTTGTCCATTCAAAAGGAGAGAAATTAATGACTTGTTAGTAAGTTTCAAAGACATCACTCTACACTACGCATCTAATCTAACATTCACTACGATGAGTATGAGGAACAGGTATCTGTAGGATTTGGTGACATTTCTAATTGCTGACTAAAAAGACAAGAGTGGTTTAAAATGTAATTAAACTATAAATACTGAGTACAAGTTCTGTGCTTTTATGTTCCATTAATGTGTTGATTCTCACTGATTGCCCAAGATTGAAAACACTAAGAGAATTAGAGGTTCCTGCCTGGAAATTTCAATGCAACTGAGTCTCACAGGTTTTTCATAAATAACTGAACTTCAAATAAAAATAATATTCAGTCAATCATTTTAGGACAAGCAAAAAAATGCACAGGACATTTTGAGACATTTAATCCACAAAAATGACATTTATCAATAATAAATGTTGAGATACCATTCTCAGATTGAAAGGTGACACAGAGACTTTAAAGCTTTGTGTTCTTTAGAAGTGAGAAAAAAATCAACATGATAAAAAACCCAGTATGATACCAGTAGGAAGTCAAGAAATTTCACTAATTCCTGGAGGCATTCCAAAAGTGGAAACTTCCCACTCTGCAAGCAGTGATCATTAAATGCATGTTCCCTGACAAACACCTGAACCCATTAAGATAAAGCAGTAATCATTTAAATGAAGTAAAACTAGCTGGATTTTATCCTAAAATTAAATTTCTCCATCAAGTTACTTTGCATATTATTTTCTCAGCCAAAAAAGATCAAAAACTGTAATTTTAATTTTCAGGGAAAAAAGTGGGCTTAAAGTGACTTACTGACATACTGTACTTCTAAATCTGGTGAAAATAACTGCAAATTCTGTAAAAGAAAATTACAGCCTTTAATGGCTTCTGTAGTCTGTCAGTTTTGCATGTGGGTTTTTTTTAAAACATCCATGCAATATTAGGCATCACTGGAGAATAATTCAGCATACCTTATTATAATAGCATGTTTTACTTAAAATAAAGATGTGGATTTATATTGAATACATCCATAATTATATTACATATTATACAATGCATCTTGAGCTTCAATTTGCATTTGCACACGAAGCTTATCTTTTAAAGAAGAATTAACCCACTATTGAAAAAAGTGCTACGTGTTTAAATCTCTTAAGTAGAGAGCATGGACAAGCCAAACCTATCAATCAAACCAGAGGGTTTTTTTTGGAACTAGGTAAGATCCACAATCCATTAGTATTATCACCTATCAGTAACTAAATATACAAAAGGCCACAAGTTCTTCTTCAAAGTATGCAGAATACAAAGTTTGAAATGTAAGTCTCAGCCTTACATTTTGATATTGGTGAACAGCACTTTCCTGGGATTTCTTCTTGACTCTGTTAAATCCTCCTCTGCTGTCAGTTAACTTTGTCTATGGGTTTGGATAATACATAAGATTATGCCATTCCTTGCTTCGCTAAATCATGAACAAAAATAGGAATAATATTTTGAAATAAGTCAAATACCCAAATGATTCTTTGATTAAACATTTTTTATGCAATGTTACTTCTGTGTTTAAAATATTTTGCAAAGACCAATCTATACTCAGCTATAACTGAGACGTATTCTAGACAGAAAGACCTTCTGGCCTGTGTAGAAACAGCAGTTTTCCATATAAACAGTGAGCTGGCACTTCTGAACAAGAGCAAAAAAGGAGGATTGTAATAAATACCTGCAATAATACAATTTTCAGCATTTTTGCATCATTTGTACATGGTCAGTACAGGATTGATAAAGTGTAAGTATTTCTAAAGACAAGCAACAAAAAGACGGGTTGTAAATTTTCAAATAATTTTGCAGCTATGACTCAGCTCCAGAACCAAAGGGCAAGCAAATTTATTACGTTTTGAGGATTTACAGATGGCCTATAATTGAGGGCACAGAGGAATCCAGTTCTGACAAGCAATGGAATTCTTAACAGAACAATGAGCACGGGATACAAGAGGCTTTTGTTCGGACAGATCCTTAGGAGCCAGAACGCTGCTACGGTGATGCAGCGATCTGCATCTGCTCTCGGGACAGTCAGCTCCCCTTTATAGTCAGTAAAAGGCGAACAGAGCCCAGCCCGCTGCGCCAGCCCTGCCAGGGGCCCGGGCGGCTCTCCAGCAGGATGGATGCGCTGGCGGCAGCGCCTCAGCGGGATGTGCTGATGGCAGAGATGGGCCGCGCATCACCTGTCCTCAACGGGGCGCGCTGCCACCACCAACCACCTCCCTCCCCACGCCCCTCAAGGGCATAACCACCTCCTTATGCCGCACAGGGCCGTGGGAGGCAGAACTTAGCGGGAAACTACGTTCTTTGTGCCACGGCGGGGGTTGTCAGCCCCCGCCAGCCTCATCAGCCCCAGCCCCACAGCAGCGGCCGCCATCGCCCCCACCTCGCCCGCCGGGGGAGGGCAGCGCCGGCAGCGCCCCTACTGCGCATGCTCAGGCGGCCCGCGCCTGCGCCCCGCGGCGGCCCCGTTCATTCTAAGGGAGGACTAATTCTGACAGGACAGGCGGGATGGGGCAAAGGGATCCCCTTCTCTCACAGCGCGGCTCGGCCGCCGCATGCGGCGCTCCTCGCCACTGCTGCCTCTCCGCAGGCGGCGAAGCGCCAGTCCCCCCTGAGCGCTCCCTCCGAGCAGCGCGCACCCACCTGCAGCCAACACCCGCAGCTCACCGACCGGTCTGGCCCACCCTCCGCAGCTGCCACGCCAGCAGATTGGCTTTTTCCGGCGTCATTCTGCTGCTCCTTGCACTCGGAATGGCTCCGCCGGCCGCCACTCCAGGTGAGAGCCCGCCCATCTCCCTGAGAGGGTTCCTCTTGACGACACCGCGGGTGCAGCTCTGCCGCAGGCACCGCCTTCTCTGATAGGTCGTTACCTGGCGCATTCCGCTGTCACTCACAAGCGCTCTGACATCGGATTGGTTAGCTCTCTCGGGGGCGGGGCCCTCTGTGGATCCCGCACGACGATAGGCTTCCGCCGGGCCCGAGGGGCGGGTCATAGCGGCGCGGGGCTGGCCCGCTGGAGGGCGCCGGGAGCGCGGCCGGGCCGGGCCATGGGCAGCGTGCGCTGGGCCTTCCCCTGCGGCGCTTGGCGACCCTGCCGCCGCGAGTGGCTGCTGGCCGCGCAGCTGGTGCAGCCCGAGGAGAAGGAGCGCATCGGCCAGTTTGTCTTTGCCCGCGATGCCAAAGCCGCCTTGGTACATGGGGAGCGGGGACGCGGTTGTCTCTCTGCGCTTCCAGCGTTGCCCAAATTCCTGATTTGTCGTAGGAAAACATGCCCTGCAAGAGCGTTTCAGGGATGTAAAGCTAAAGGATATACTTGTATAAAAGTATGAAGCTCTCTCTCACTGAGGAGCAAAGAGGGACGGGAGGCTGCTGTCAGTAGTTACTCTAAAAGACCTCGTAACTTCTAAGTCGTGATACCAAGTCAGGAGACAAAATCCGCGTACCCTGGGAGACTCTGCATATGACATCGGGGTAACGAGTAGGAGAATAAAGCTATTTTACATGATTCAGGTTTTAAATCTCTCCTAATAATACAGTAATACACGCCTGCTAATTAGCCTGGAAGGAGTTATTCATCACTTTTAGCTGTTGAGTATCTCATTTAGCACTTAGTAGTGCTAAATGTAGTAAAGTAGTGAATGGATGTACTAAAAAGAAGGCTGTTGAGATAATTTTACTGTTCAGGGTGACGTAAAAAACATTTATTTGTGCCATAAAGTATCGTAAATAAGGTAGAGACCGGAACTACTGTGATTTGTCTAGGCTGGGACTGCTTTTCATCTTGTGTTGACTGTACTAATAGTGACAATATATTTGATACTCGGATGAACTCTTTTGATTAAACTTACTTGACACAACTTTTATAGAAGGGAGAAATTTAAATTATTTGGCTAAAATACATGACTTGATATCAACAGTAATAAACCAACGTTTTTTAAGCAGGTGGTTTTCTAGCAGCCACACAGCACAATAGTTCTGTATGAATTATTTCCATTTTATTTCATAGGCTGGTCGCCTGCTGATGCGGAAATTAATTGCAGAAGAGCTGTGCATACCTTGGAATGAAGTACACTTGCAAAGGACATCAAAAGGAAAACCTTTCCTGGCCAATAACTTACTCGGTATCCATTCAAACTACAACTTCAATGTCTCTCATCAAGGAGACTATGCAGTCCTTGCAGCTGAGCCTGAGCTTCAAGTTGGCATTGATATTATGAAGACCGATTTACCAGGTAATGCATTATGGTGACTAAAGGAGATTCTGCAGTGTTTGAGTACTGAACGTTTTCACATTTCCCAAAGAACCAATCTATGTCCTGGAAATTTAGTGTAATTAGAAGAGGGTGTATGAATGTATTGTGGATTTGGGATTTTTAGCTGTTAAATGCACTCCTCATTGTTTATTTTTGGGTATGTTGTAAGACAGATACAGATATATTTCTCATCTAGAGAAGCAGAACCCTGGGAAAATAAGGTCATGAATCTTTCTATCATATGGGCAGTACCAGCATCTGCACTTTAATTATGGATTTGCTGGCTGTGAGGCAGAAGCAGGAACATCTTTCCAAATAGGGACATTGGGATCCATCCCCATGAGAACTTCATAGACTGTGTTAGTCAGTTGTCCCATAAGTATGGACATTTCATGTGTCAGCCCACTGGCAATGCAGATTCTATGTGAATATGCAATAATCCTTGGTGAGAGGAGATCATGAGGAGGGAACATGTGAGGTGGTTTTGGGAAAAGACTAAACTTCAAAAAAATTTTTATTGGCCTATTTATTTGTATGAAATGACTGTGTAGATTAGTGAACTTCAGGATCAAAATCAGGATTGTAGCGAAATGTATTTTTAAATACATTTTTATGAAGATCATTTAGTTTGCAAATGTTCATTGGTGCATGACTGGGTTAAAGGAGAAACATACTGGGATTTATGATTCGCTGGAATTCTGTTTTTTTTAGAATCTTCCTTGAACATTTAACCAGATATGACAGTAGTAGTTGTGTTCTTAGAGAATCTCTCTTCACAGTTTTTGGAGTTGCCTGGCATTTTATGCAGCAAAATTCTTTGTGTTGTAAGGTAGAGATTCAGATAAACCCTGACTGGATAACTTCCTGTCTGATCACTGTGCACCTTTTTAATGATAACTACAAGTGTACAGTTTTGGATTGTCACGTTTAGTTAGGATGCACAGAAACTTTGCTGCAATCTGAAGTTCTTTCCTGTGACTCGCACCTGCTGTAGACCCTTGTGCTGAACACAGTGGTCAGGGTGTGAGGCCACAGGGTAGCCTTTGGAAGATCCTCCACCAGAGCTGTTGTGTGTTTCCTGACAGGACTTGTCCATTGGATAAGGCTGCTTTGGTACAGGGGCACACCTGACAGGACTGCAGTAGCCCAGAGCCCAAATAACCAGATTAAGCTTGAAGCTGGTGCCTTTATCATAGCCCTCTCAGGCAAAGCAGGCAAGGTGATGTTCCAGCTGTGTCTCCTCGCAGCATCTTGCACACCCTCAGCCTGTTTACTGGGTGAGCAGAGTTACAGAGAAGGCCTTGATGCTGTGCAAACACTGCTGAAACTGGTGTGGTATCAACGTTGGGTTAGGCATAGACCTAAAACACAGCACTCTACAGGCTGCCATGAGACAGTAACACCTGGACCCTGCACCCTTGGAAGCACTCTGGTTGGGCCACTGGCCTTACCACAGCACTCACTAGTTTTAATTCCTCATTCCAAAAAAATTCTCATTTCATCGGGTAAACAGTGAAAATCAAAATGTTCAAGCATTTAAGTTTTCTTGGGAAGTGCAAAATTCAAATTTATACTGTTTTTATTTGAAAAAATCAAAAAAAATTTGTGTGGAAGTAGGGATTTCTTACATCCTCTGCTGGTATTTTATGCAGCTGTAAATGTAGCTGGCGTTTTAAAGGCAGGTTGTCAATGTCCAGCTGACAAGTTTTATGAAGCATGTTTAACTTTATTTCTGAAGTCTAAGTAAGACTTTGAGATCTGATACAGACAGGCTTCAGTGTTTTTACCCTGAGAGAGAAAAATGGTTGTTATTTTGGAGACGCTGGTGATTCCAAAAACTGAACGGTGAAGGGTGAGTCATATGTCTTCCTTTTCGTAATTATAATTTGTATTTTTGAAAAAGAAATAAGATATTAATGGAAATGTAATAATTGTATGTGGGAAAGAGAGCCAGTAAATAAATAATATTAAAGATAGAACTTCATATTACAGAGACTATAATTTAAAGCTGGCCATCTTTTCACCTAAAATTTTTCTGAGGAAGGTTTTTGTCTTAATAGAATCACGTGCAACTGTTTTGTGTTGCTGGGCTATGAATAGGTAACAGACTTTACCGATATTATTTTCTCTGATAGTTCCACTGAGTGGTGCTCTTGTTCTGTACTTGCTAAGTACATTATGTTTCTGAAGGTGCATCCACTATAAATTTCTTTCCTTGGAAAAGCTGCAAGAACAAAGAGTTCACTATGAACAAAGTACATTTCAGTAGGTTTGTTTGTTTTCTTCAAACACTTGTTAAAGTACAAAGTACTTCATCTTGTGATGTTACCCAACAGCATCTTGTTTGAGGTCTCTAGTATTGTAGCTCTTATATTCCTTTATTGTTCAACCAACAAGCATGCAAAATCTGCAGTGTATATATACAAGAGTATCATGCAGCTGAAAGTTTTGAGAAGTCGACTGTCTCTGTGCTACTATGTAACAAGGAGTCCTGATGCCCATAAACATTTGATGTCACTTCTTAATCCCTGCTATGTATTTTTGGTTTCCTTACTGTTCGTAAGAAGCTGCCTCTTTCCATATTACTTGTGCTTCATTATTAAAATCTGAGAAATGAAACTACGACAAGACATAGCCTTCTTCAAAAGTAAAGGCAGACCACACGAGAAGCTATTCTTGCCACTGCAAACAGCAGCAGTTCTGCAAAAGTTCCACAGGTGTGCAGCAGTTTATCATCTTTTTTCCTCTATTCAGATATTGAAGTAAATACTGTAGGGATGGTAGAAAAGGAAAATAACCTCTTTAGGTATTGTTGCTTCTAGATATAGACATATATAGATATTGTATATCCTCTTTAGTGTTGTTGCCTTTTGGTTATCTGGCAGGTTATTGTAGATTTAAATCAGTCTTTTCAGTTTAGTTGTTTATGAAGATTTACTGAGATCAATGATTATGTTTCTTCTCTTTAGATCAGTTTAAGATGAATTCTTGAGTCATTTGGAAAAATGCATGCTGTCCTGTAAATTTGTTAGTAGAAGTGTCTGTGGACATTATTTGGCCAGAAAGGTAATGCATATGAATTTATTTTAAGCCTTTCAAAAAAGAAATTAGAAGGATTCTCACAGTACTGTTAATTCCTGTGGGAAAAAACTGAGCTTGTATTTGAATTTTTTATCTCATGAAAAAGAAATTCTGCAACAAGTGTCAACTTGGCTTGAGTGGTGTTTGGGATGTTGATTGACCAAACACTTAAACTCTGTAAACATTTTCAGGGACTTAGGAAATAATTATAGCTTAATAAAGATTGCCTTGATAATTTGAAAAAAGTTGAGATCTTAGGCTCAAGAGCTTTCTTGCTGTGCAAGTGAATTTCTTTTCACTAATGCGATTTTTTAGCTTAGATGGATTTGCAAAGATAAATAAATGGACACAGTCTTTCTTACCTATCCTATATTTACTTTGATCCAGACATCTCCAGTCTCAATTTTATTCCAGAATAAAATATTTGACATGCAGTAGAATTAGCTTTCTCATTAGTATTTTGGTTTTATGCTAGGCTCGCTTGTTAAAAGACACAAAAGGGTAAATTTTCTGCACGTGAATTTCACAGAAAAATTAATTTGATCTAAAAATACTCCAATAAATGCTTTTTTAAGAAAGTAGGCTATTATGTGCAAACACCAAATTATTTGAAACTGGTTTTCTCTGAGGCAAGGAAACGTAAAAAGAACTTGACTTGTTTTTCTCTTTTTATTCTCATTATTACATTATTGAGGTGAGGTAACGTAAGAGATGATAGAGATCTTCAAATCAGAGACAGGTCACACATGTCTATATAGTCCCACATGAAGAAGCTAAATACTGTACTTCAGTCTAGCTAGTGGAGGAAAGCTCTCTCTCCATACAGTTTTAGACTTTGTGCCGTTAATTTTGGTGTATTTATAAGCCAAATTGAGTTAGGCACACCTACATCATAGTTAAGATATTTGGCATGTCTTTTAGCTGGCAGCCATGTTCAATTTTTTGAACTTGCAATGCTTATTTAATTGCTGCATTTCAGCTTTTCAGTAAGAATTTCCTGACCTAGAAACAAATTCCAAATCAGATTGTTCTTTAGAATGCTTTTGTCCTTAAGGTGATTTACCTTTACATTAAACAAAGTTTTAACTGTTTCTGGTTTCATTGTTGTATTTTAGTAAATCTCATAGCAGCAATCAGCATCTGATCTTTTACTGCTACAGATAATCACCAAATAGTTAGCTAATGCTACAGTTTTAGGTGTGTAGACTGCACTGCTAGGAATGAAGAAATTAACCAAGGATTTGATTTAAATGTTACTTCTTACAGATCAAAGAAGTCATAATTTATAAATACATATGCAAGCACATGATTTTTAGATGTGAAGGATGTTAAACCAGCTGATATCCTTGTTGAGCTAAAGAATCGCAGTGATGCTATGCACTTACACTGAGTAAACAGGGAGGCATTTCTTTGTTCTTGTTCTATTTGAAACTGGGAAGAAACAGCCATCTTAAATGTATTGTTAAATAATATACAATATATAGCAATTTCATTGCTGTGCTTTATTCACGTTTCTAACACAGTTTTAACCTGGGACTACACAATTCTGTAACTGATAAAGCACCAATGCTTGATAAACTGAAAGAAAGTTGATATTGTGATTAAATCGCCTCTTTAAAGGAAAATTTCTTTATTTTCCAAAGAAACACTCTTAATCCTTTATGACTATTTCTTTAATAGAAAAATGTAAAACCATTTGGATTTGAATATAAACTGATAGCAAAATGCAGAATTATAAAATTAGGATGTGGAGAATATATGTTTAAAATGAAGGATGAACTGGCAATAAAGAAAGTAAAAACCCTAAATTAGGAGCTTTCATTAAAAATAAGAGTTGGAACAAAGAGTAACTATAAGACTGCTTGTCAGATTGTTTCGGTGTTGTGGCTTTTTTTTTCATTCTGCACACTGAATTTGCAATAATCACAGTTTATTACTTAATTGGTGTTTTGGGAAATTAAGTTATACAGTCAACAATGACCAACTAAATAGAAACTGATTTTTTTTCCTTAACAAAAATAAAAGTGCTTTTCAACCTGCAGTAATGACAGTTAGCTTTGGCTTTACAAATTAAGAAAATGTAGCAGAAAAATCTGATCCAAGGACTAAGGTTATGTAATTATTATGTAGGTGTTAAAAAATTGTCTTTTGAGGAGTTTCTTGCTAAAACTGCCCATTTCCAATAGCTTCAGCTCTACAGATATGTATATTTGTTGCAAGAGCTGGAACATAGAAGGTGACTTTATTTTGCATTGTCAGAAGCTTATTTGGATATTGACTGTGCAGGTATTAGTTTGAAGCCCTTACTGGTTAAAAAGGTTGTGAGACAGTCTTTGAGAAACAGATTTTTTTTTTATACTGGCTTATAAAATGGTAGGAACTTAGCTTAAGTATTTCACAACTCTCCTCAATAAATGTAAAAAAAATAGCCTCTGCTGTATTTCCCTCATGTATTTCCTTTCTAAGACAAATTCTGATTTTCAACATGGCAAATATATTTCCTCAATAAAGGTTGCTTATGTTTCGTCAGGTTTTCAGTAACATTTGGGACTGGGAGACATTTGCTACTTCCATAGGTAGCTGTTTTCTCGCCATTTATTGGGTTCATGCTGGGAATTCTAAGCATTTGTAGTGATTATGTGCTGTGTTGTATTTTGATGGAAAATCCAATTTTGTGGTGTACTAAAAAGTTATTACTTGCCCTGCATAGTTTTCCTGTTTATTCATCAGAGTTGTTGGTTCTATATCAAGCATGTATATCTTCCTTTTTCTTTCCTAGTAAAAACAGATTTAATAAAAGCAAAGCAAACACTTGGAGATGATATCTACAAGAGTAGATAGAGCTGATACAGGTGAATAGACCATTGAAGTTCATCAGTTGTTCATCTGTGGGCCAATGCTTTTTCATCTGCTTTTGCCATATTGCAGCACATTTATCTTCCACTTGCATCTTGTATATTTTGGCTGGATAAAAGACAGCTCCTGCAGTGGCAAAATTTGATTTGTGTGATGTTAAGGGGAAGTATATGGAGGGACAACTTGCCAATGACTAGCTGACTGCTGTCTCTTCTCTGTGGGAAGACCAAACAAAGCAAAGCATGCTGGGTTTTAGCTGTCAAGTGGGAAAAACAGTCTTCCAGCTACTGGCAAGCCAAACAAATGACTTTATAAGGTTTTGGGTATTTTTAATTTTTGTTCATTTTTTTTTAAAGACTGTCCTTATGTAGGAGAGATTGATTGCCAATTTTAAAACACTATTACTAATTCTGTTGTCATATGGGGTTTTTTGGACTTCATTATGAAGGGGGAAAAGAGGGAAGCATGATGTACAGACAGAGGTGGGAAAGTTTTAAGTGTGAAAATAAGGGATATGTCCACTGCATTTGGCTGTGCAGTTCACGTTCTGGCACAGGCTTCTGTGCAGTGGCCTGACTTCTGCCATTAAAAAGCAACTCTGTTGTTCAGTGGATTCATTACTGCATAGGATATCGTGAGGTTGAAGGACACAGTCCCAGAGTGTGTGTCTCAATATTGAGGACCATTTCCACACCAAGTTCAGAGGAGACATCTCTCATCAGACTCTTTCAGGGAAACCAGCTCAGTTTGAATCAGCTTGTGCTTTCTAAGGTCGCTGAGCTTCTCAGGACAAAATTGCATTAGTCAGATCAAGGAGGTGTTAGAAAGTGTGAATCATGTAGTGAAATTTATGTGGAAGATGATGATGACTTAGGTGCTGAGAATTGGCTACCCCCCCACCCCTTTTATCCAATATAGTATTTTATATGCCAATTTTATATGCCAACTAGATTCCAATGCAACCCCAGGTTCTGCAGTGGTGTTAGGTTCTTAAAGATGGGCCTACATTCCCTATAGTTACACTGCCACTAAATACCTAACTTTTCCTGCTTGATAAACTGTGAAAGGGAGATCTGCTATTGTGATTAAATCTCCTCTTTTTTGCTTGTCTGTTTTCTTGGACTAGTAAGTGTGGGGTTTTGCTTGTTTGTCTTCTTGGAGAAGTAAATTATGCTAAGTTACAGGTTTTCTTTAAAATGTTAATTTTAAAGCAAAGGATTAATTGCCAAGTATTTCAGTCAGTATCTCTGAATGTGTAGAAAGACCTTCTAGTATATTATTTCATAAAATGTAATAAAACTTTTCAGAGATCTGGTGGCTTGGTAGTACTATGTAGTATAAGGCTATGGATGGTCAGACACCATCTGGACTTTTTTTGACATCTGTAGTTTTGTTCTCATGACTTGCTTTATAAAGTGATTTTTAATGTTTATTTAGATTTTGGGGGTTGTATTTTAGTGTGATACAGCGTAACTTCCTAGTGTTGAAAGGAAGTAGAGATCCTGCTGTCCTGGCAATGCAATGATTGCTGTAACTGTTTCAGATTTGTTCTGTAATGAAAAACTGATTAAAATGTCATTTTTGTGGGGTAATTTTTGTTTTTGCTGAAATATTATGGCTGCCTAGAGCTCTGCTAGCTATGGTCATAAAACTTCTTGGAAAGAGCTTAAGCAAGTAAAAGGTGTGAGTTGACAAACACAAGTTAAGAAACTTCTTACTTTATTACTGCTCGTTTTCTTATTTGCTATCACTATTTTGTTGTAAGTACATTTTTCTCAAAGAATTTGAGGTCCCTGAGTCATCTTAGTGATTAAGACCTTTTGTATTTTAAATGCTTTTATTTTCTCCCCTTAGAAGCAAGCTAAAACCATGAAATTGCACTCACGTGTATTTGACTGCAAGCTCTTCAATAGCAAGTATATGTTCCAGCTGAATGTTTGGCATGGAAAGAACATGTAGAAATATTCTGGAGTCTGAACAAAATTTGAGAGGATCTGGAATATTTTTTTAATTTTCAGAATAAATGACAAAAATCATGAATCTGCTGAAGACAGTGTACTACTTGTCTTTAAATTGATCAGATATAAAGTATTCTGTTAACAGCTTTTAATTTTGTTGCAGGCTTTTTTTAACCAAGTCATAGCTGTGTCAAAGTTGCTGTTTTTCCAGTCAAGTTTTAGAGCTAGAGCTATCTAAGCCATTATGATTCTTTGCTTCCTTTTTTTTTACATTGACTATCAAGGCAGCTTGCTTTAATGTTCATCTCTGCTGTTAGACCCTACCACACTAATGCAGTTGAAACTTAGCAGTTTCTCTAATATTAAAGAGATTTTATGATGCTATCTGCAGAGAAAATATCAAACATTATCAAATTATTTCAGCCTCTTTATGACTTTTCCATTTTTACAATCTGGAAAACGTTGAGTAATTCGTAGGCAGCAATGTCAAATTCTCAAGCATTTTAGAGTTAGTGCTTCTCTGGGGTGTGCCAAGATAAAACACATCAGTGTTAACATGAGAACGGATGTTTCACACACACATAATTGGGAGAATTGCGGGATACTGACAGGAAGTGTAGAGGTCAGAGAATGTAAATCCAATTTCCAATTCACACAAAAGCTGTGTGAGCTAGTAGATTGAAAAAACATGGATTGTTAATGTTCTATCTGGTTCTTTTAAGTTAGTCATTTGTCTCACTAATTATTTGCCTTGTGTTGTTTCTAAACATCTGTACAAGGGTTAGTTGGTATTAATAAACAATCAGGGCTTGGGCATCTGTTGCAGAAGAAATGTTTTCTCTGTATCAAGTTACTTTGGTTTCCTTTAGAGACAGTAAAATGTGATTAAATATGGTCCTACACCAAAAGGATTGTCAGCCAATCCAGTCCAGGACTTGAAACATTCATCTAATACAGTTAGTTTATAAGCTTCAGAGCTATTTTGTGTTTCACATTATTAGGTAGATTGAGCTGTTCATGCTTCAGTTGTTCATTTTGCTATGTATGATGTGTCACACTGCCACTTTACCTGTTTCCATCTGAAAGTGAACTGATTGTATTGATTAGGTATTAGTTCTTGATCACTGACCTGCTTCTTTTATGCAGTTCAAATTGGTGAGGAGGCTGTTTGCATTCTGCGGTTTGTTTTGTATTTTTGTTATGAGTGGTTGTTTGGGTTTGGTTTTGTTTGTTGTGTTTTTACAGGAGATTAGTTGATCAATGAGCTGGCAGTAGTAGCTTTATAAGCTAGTTTGTTTGTATCTGACTAAACCAAGTTGAAGAGTGTAAACTTATAAAACCTGAAGTGAAGATGGTCAGTCATCTACTCTTCTCACTGGTTTTGAGAATGCATGACATGGTTTTAGTAATTTTTGCTACAAGTTTCTACCCTGCCTTTGTGAAATGTGCACTGTATTACCAAAGCTGACTTATGATTAACCTGATGTTTGTAAAAATGTAAAAAATATGAAGATTTCTGTATTAGCCTTATGGGTAGTAATTTTCAATTATTAATAGCATCATACTTTACATGGATCTTAATTCTGATTGCCTTTATCTTCCTATGAATGCAGCTTGTTAGGATTCTTTAGCAAGAAGAAAAATGGGGAGAAATTACACTGTATTTATGTACTATTTCTACAGTGCATTTGCAAACAGGACTAGAGAATATAGTCTGTTTTCTTATTCTTCTCTCCTATTTCTTTTTAAAATCAGTCTTTCATATCTGGTCTGTGGCATTACTGTTCTTCAGGGAACATGCACAGAAGATTTTTTGCCTAGTCTTTAAAAAAATTACTANATTTTTTGCCTAGTCTTTAAAAAAATTTAACAAAAACCCAGTTGTCTGTGCAGCAGAAAACATGGCATTATGTATTAATGTAAATAGCTCATGCAAAAAACCCAAAATGCAGACACATATGAATACACACACTTACCTGCATATTATAGCATATCTACTTTCCAGGCTTAATATTGACATATTTTTTCCAGTATCACTCACTATTTCCTCTCTTCACTCTTCCTGAAATTTCCAGGGTGTTGTGTGCTTTTGATTTAATTTTTAAAATTTTTTAAAAGAAATTTAACTTCGGGTTTAGATTTTAT
>VZTT01027961.1:0-17725 GCA_013400855.1 Buphagus erythrorhynchus | reverse complement strand
ATCAAGGCCCAGGAATGTCAATGAATTGGCCTCAGTTTGAGGTAAGGTCACAGTACCTAAACCCCAGAATACCTTTGTCTTTTTTTCCCTCTTTGCTTTTTGTAATATTTCATTCTGGTGTAATTCTTAACTTCACACTTCCAACACTGAATCTTTTTGTTTTACAAGTCATAGTACTGTTCTTATCTCAGTTTTCATTGGGCTTTTCTCACAGCTTTTGGAGGTGATTATATTGAGCATCTATTTAAAGAGAAAATGGGTAAACCAGAAAAGTANNNTATGGTTAATAAGGCATTAGTGAAATTGTTAGCCATTTTTTAGTTGATACATATCTGACACCTGCATATGTTATCCTTTATGTTTTACTTCTCCCCTTTGGTGTCAGACTTCAGTTTGAATCTCATTGCTGGTAGCAGATAATTGTAATCTATGCTGCAAAGACTCTGAAAAAGTCTGAACCAAACAGTTCAAAATTTGAAAATTGGTATTTAAAATTCAGTACTGCTATATTAAAAAAAGTCACCTTTACCCAGCTGGTCATTTTATTGCTGGATGCCATTTTCAAAAGGAAGGAGTTTTTCTAAGTAGTGCTCTGTTAACGTAGCCTACAAGAAATAAGTACAAAAATGTGTCAGTGCAGATCATACTACTTGTGTGTGATAGCTGGAAGTGGAAGGAGTTGGACCAGAATCATAGGTTTAGTTGAAATAAGTTCTAGACATTAAATTAATGGAGTGGGAGCATAAACTCTAGAGTGTTTCACTGTTCCCTTATTAACCATAAAGGAAAATAGCACTTGTTTTTAAAATACTGAGTTACTTTAGAGGTTTGAGGAAGAAAATTCATCACAGTACTGTAGAATTTCTTTGCCTGAAACACTGAAGTGCAGTTACTTCTGTGTGAGGAAGTTACTATCCTTTTTCTTAAACATTATAATTAACAAATGAGATGTTCCTGTTACTGTTTTCCTAATCAAGTTTTTTCTCGTTTGCATGCTACAAGGATGACGTAAGTAAAAAAGTCATGATCAAATGACCATGACATTGCATTGTAAACTGCAAATATGCATAGGTCAGTGGTCTTTAAACTGTGGTAACTCAGAAATCCAATATGTATTTTACAAAGTTAAAATAATGAGGTATTTGAAGAACTGTGCAGAAAGCACTGGACTGACTGTGCTGCATAGGAATAATAACAACTCTGAAACTTCCATTTCCTGACAAAATTACTTATCTCAAATGCCATCTTTGGTATAGCAAACTCTCTCCTGACTTTTTTTTTACCTTTAAGACTTCTGAGAGGAAGTATGTCTCAGCACAGGGTATTTACTTGCATCCAATTTGTTTTCTGTTGATTCCTGCTTTCTATCAGTATAGTGTATATAGCATAACAGGATATCCAAGCTTGACTTTGATTTGATGCAGGAGTTTGGTTCATCTGCCTCTGAATGGTTCAAAACATCAAGGAGGGTCTACAAGTGGCATCATTAGTCTTGTCAATACTTGTGTTGATTTGAACCTTAACTCCTACAGATGGCTTTTTAGGACAATGAATTTCACTAAATCCAGAGTGAAGTACCTGAAGGGCTTAAATCTTACAGACAGATTTAAATTAGCTTCTTCTTTGTAAGTCATCTGAGAGGGAAAAGTAAGCCCTGTCTAACAATAACTTTTTTAATTGAATGTTAGTATTGCCTTTTGAAGCCAGTTGTCTTGGCATTATTTGAAACTGTGAGCCCTCACAGTGCAGCTTTTAAATATCTGTACTGGCCAGCTCTTCTGATTCCTCCAGTTGTGTGCCAGATGTCTGGTATTTTAAATCTTTTCAAGGGGTTCAGGATACTAAACAGGGAAGTACAGGTAACCTTGGGATTTTGTGAGTAGCACAGACACCTGTTTGTATGGCTGGAGTAGGAACTAGATGAGACTTGTAAATGAAATGTTCAGAGTGACTCATCTTTAGTAATTATTGGTAGTATTTTATATATAGATGTATGTTCCATAACTCAGTTTGAAAATTAAATGTGCTGATTACTTGTTTAGTTGAATTTCTCAATCGCATTCTGCATTCATTGGTAGGAGTGGTCTGCAGACCTGAATCGCACTCTCAGTAGAAGAGAAAAAAAGAAAGCTTCTGATGGAGTGACTCTGACTGGGATTAATCAGACGGGAGACCAAGTTTCACAACCTAACAAACATAGCAGGTAGCTTTTTTATGCCTAAAAACACTCATTGGAAAAGATTGTTATCTTGAAATACACTAAGCTCTCCAGGATCAAAAAGTCACTGTTAAAACAAATGATAATTATCTGCGAGCATTTTTAGTGATGTCTCTGCACTTCACAAATTAATTTGGGAATTATTCTTCATTTTATAGCTCTCTTTCCGTTGGGAGCTGAAAGAAACCAAGCTTCATGAGAAACTGAACTTTCTGTACCTGATCTGGTTGTCTCTTCCTACCTTCACATCTCTAGAAATGACAATAATACTTTGAGATCTTAGTTTGCAAAACATTTAGTCACATCAGAATTCTGGATGTGATACAAAATACAAATAATACAAAACTTTAACATCAGCTGCTTTAAAAAGGAATTAAGCTGGCCAGACAAATTGCATTGCCTTTTATTGCAGGCAGTAGGAAAAAAGAAATTGTGGTCCACAAAGGATATTCTAATATCCTTTGTATTGCGGAATATTGTGGAGGAATACTCCGAGACTTTCCAAGCTTTCTTGAGCCTTAAGCTGCATTTGATAGATGTTTTGTTTTTGTTTAGTTGTTTGTTTAAATGTTTTTGGCTGAAGGAGGGGTCTGCTGAGAACCTGTCTGCTTAGTGGGACACCAGTGACAATGTTCCCTTATACAGATAGGGTCACCATAATGCTTTTTCTTTTCCAAATTAGCAGTGTTAGTGTCCAGAGTAACACAGTGCAGTCAGTACAATCAAGTTACAATCCCTTTGAAGATGAAGAAGATACTGGGAGTACTGTCAGTGAAAAGGAGGACAATAAGATCAAAAAGTTGGTGAAATGTTGTTTTTTAATTGTTTTCACATTTGCACTTTCTCTATCCAGGGTTTTCTATTTTCGGTTTCTATAACACTATGCTGGTCAGTGCATGAAGTGTTTTTAAGCAGTTGTGTAAGCAACACTGTAACCTAACTTGTCTTTTTTAACAGATACCATATCTGTTGCTTGATCTTTGGTTTCAAACTACTGTGGTTATTGGCAGTTGCTAACAGAACTGTTGTTGCTTTTTTTCCTTCCTTTTCCAGTTCTATAAAATGTTAAAACTGATGTGTTTTTTTAGTGAAACTGTTTCTGGAGCTTTACTGCTCTGTGTCTTCTCACTAAATAAATCTGCTTTTAAGATGCTTTCTTTTTTTGTTTAGGACCTTCTTGAGCAGCTGCCTGTTGCTTCTGTGTACACTCTAGGGATATTCCACTCTCTTAACTGGCATGTGCATGCTGAACAGTGAACTTCCCTTTAAATGGTTGAGCTGTTGCAGTAGAATGAAGTTTTTTATTGGTGGATTGCAATGTAGAAAAAGTATTGGAATCTATTGTAGAGACGCATAGAGGTTTGGGAGGAAGGCTCTGCAAAGCAATTTAAATGTTTTACCTAAACCAGATAATCCCTCTCATCGACTACAGCATCTCTTTTGCCTTTCCAGAGTAAATAATCCCATGGATTATGTGGATTTCTTGATAGAGATGTTTTTTGTGTTTGTGGGGAGGTTGATATGTGTTGGGTTTGCCTTTTTCTAACTTTGTAGATGCATTGCAAGGATGTTTTTATTTTTTAGTGAGGTATTATCAGTTAAAGATAGATGAGAAGATAGCAGAAAGTTTCTAAACTGGGCCTTAGAGTGGAGCTTAAGCATATTTAGGGGTGTCTTAGTAGTATTTCTAGTCTCCTGTTTTAAAAGCAGAAAAGAATAATTTCAAAATTGATTTTCAGTGTTAGCAGCTATGAGAAAAACCAAAGCTACCCTACAGACTGGTCTGATGAAGAGTCCAACAACCCCTTCTCTTCCACCGATGCGAATGGAGACACCAATCCCTTTGATGAAGATACCCCTCCTGCCATGGAGGTGAGAGTACGTGCACTCTATGACTATGAGGGCCAGGAGCAGGATGAGCTCAGCTTTAAAGCTGGTAAGTTTGTAACATTTACTTTAAAATATTTGTCAAAAAGGAGAAAGGCTGGGGATTTTTTTTCTCTTCAGCTTTTATTTTCTGAAGCCACCTGTTTCTCTGGATGTATAGCTCCACATGCAGGATCCTATCTAATCATCATCCCTCCTAATAATGCTTTTTGGTATCCCCTGTTTGGCAGCACTGACTTCTAGCTCTTTGGAATGTGTTGGGCTGCCTCTGAGATGTTCCTTTCTTACCACCTTAAGTGAAAAAAAATGACCTGCAGAACTGAGAAGTCTCTCTATCCCTTTTCTTCCTTGGTGACAGTAACAGCTGCTAGTTTTAGCTGTCTGGAAATGCCAACCCTACAGAGTTGTTTTTTAAAGGAAAATACTACAGCAGCTNTGTATTTAATCAAGTGATAGCTTCACTGTTTAAATGGAAAGCACCCAGTTTTGGGCCTCCAGCTTTCTGAACTGCTCACTTTTTAGGGTTGAGAATTTAGCCATGAACAGGTACTTTTTTTTAACTGTCTGTTTCCATGCCTCTTCAGTGTATGTTAAGCACAGGAATTGTCTTTACCTGGTTTCTTTTAGTCCTGTGTTATATTAGGGTACACTTAGTACACATCTTCCTTCTTAAGGTGTTGTATCTCCCTTGAGCACTAAACCCTTTTTCCCCTCACTGTTACAAGAGTTGAGAGAACAGAATATATGCAGCTGATGAGGGAGACCCATCACACACTGTTTCCACTCACAGGAAGGTGACATCAGGGTGTGATGGCTGCACACCACAGATGCTGCTGCCTCCAGCTGAAATCTACCTCCTACTCTTGACTTTAAAGCCAATTGTTCAACTGTCTTGCCCAGAATTGTAGGAGATATTTTCCAACCAGGAATTCCATAACAAGATTGAAGGAGTAGTTTAGGAAAAGCAAACAGAATTTCACTTTGTGCAAGTGAGAGAGATAGACACTCTTTGAGTTTGTCTCTTTTCCTATTTGCTTGTCATTCATTCCCATCTCCTATAACAACCAGATTAATTGTAATAGGAAAACAGGATTTAAGTGTTGAAAAGAAACTCCAGAAAGCTTTTGGTTCTGCCTCCCTTTCAGCTGGGGTTAGTAAGAAGTGTGCTATATCTATACCACCTGCTGTGGTTCTTAGGTGGATGTTAGGGCTGAAAATTAGGAAACCAGTCCATGTTGTAGCTAATCAGGGAACTGCAGGATGTCTGCTCTGCTGATGGAGAGGGGTGGTGCTCAGAACAGTGTGTCCCCAAGTCATGTTCTAAATGCAGTTTGTGCTTTCTGAACCAAAATACCCCCCAGCTCAGGTGGTGGTGCTCTGCCTTTAACTCACCTCCTTCCTTTTTTATTAGTGAAACTACTGAACATCTGACTTTTCTTCTTTGTAGACAAGTGTTGTAGGCTTCCAGAGTGGAGGAATGGGTTACTTGTCCATGAACCTTGCTGAATTGTGCCCTGACAGAAGTACAGTAGTAACAAAATGTCTGGTACTTTCTGTGGAATGCACACAAGCTGGAAGTTACTTTTCATTCTATAGACTTTAACTGCTCCTTTTTCCTCAGCAGGGGATTGAAGCATGCTAATCCTCTTGAAATACATCTATGGTTTCTGTGAAGCAGCAAGGGTTTACAGTAATGAGTCTTTCCTTGGCAAAACTATGCAGTGTTTATATACACAGATGTAATGGTTAAATACAAAGTTAGGTGTTCTGTGCTGGAGTACCAGCTGTGTCACTTGCATTAAACCATTGAACCAAGTGGCTCTCAGTGTGGGAGGTCTGTACAAATAAAGTAGAGGAGGTATGAACTGTGAGATATGTGCAGACTTCACTTAAAAAGAGTTCAGTACTTTGAAGGAAAAGCATTCAAGAATGTTACAACACCAAATTATGGGATTGATAAAACTGTAGGAAAGGGATGATGTGGTAGACCATGAATCTTCTTACAGATGCTGAATTATAGGATGGGTACTTAGTTTTTAGGCAGAAGTGTTAGTGTGACTAGCTTTACACTGAACATAGAAAAAAACTAAGGAAAAGAACTCACTAGATCAGGTGGGAGCCAATTTAAAACACACTCAATCCTGTGTTTCTCTGTAGATATCTCTGTGCTCCTAAGCAGCTGTCAGCAGAGGATTAATGAATGCATTTGAAGGATTTGTTCAAATGTACATGGATATCCTCAGATGGGATTTCCTTGGGTATTCAAAGAATTTACCTACAGAATGCTTCTAAATACATATTACAGAATATATACTCTGGACAGTGTCCATTAAATGTACTTTAATACATGAAACTCATTTTTTTAGTCGAATACCTTTACATCTGGTGCTTTTTGACTTCTTTTTTCTCTTGGCAAGCAGCTGTGGGAGGCTTCCAGAGAGCAAGAATAACTTTATTCATATCTTATGAGAGGTTTTATAAGCATGTAAGAGGATGGGACATAATTATTTACAATATGTCTGTCTTGCCCTCCTGTGGCCCTCTGTGGCTGAGAATAGTGACAGGAAATGTTGTCCCTGCAATGTTGTCAGAATATATTATTGTCTGTTCTGCTTTTATCATCACAGTGGTTTCATTGTAACTACTGTGCAGATGACAGTTAAAAGTGTTAATATTTTCTTAGACCTCCAGAATCACTGAGTTTCCAAGCCCAAGCTTTGATACAAATGCATTTATTAGGGCATACTGTCATTGAAATGTGAATTTTTGGTAGTCTTTCTTTCCACTCTTTATTAACACACATTTCACGGAAGGTTTGAAATTGTACACTCTCATTCTGCAGCACTAGAAAAAATGGAAAAATTGTAACATGTGTCCATAAACCAAGTAGAGTCTGAAGTGCCAAAAATTTGTTCATAATGGGTATTGGTTTTCTGATAAACTTTAAGACTAGAAGAGGTAAAGCTTTAACCTTTTATCTAAGAGAAAAGCTATAAAGATAAGTGTCTTGCAAAGATCTAATATGAGGCATGTCCATTTCTACCAAAGAATTTAAGAGTCCTTAGGCTAGTTTATATTCTCTTAAATGACACCAAGATTCTCTACTATTTGGGACTGTAATAAGTGATTAATATCTTCATCATCTATTTCCTACTGCTAAGATAAAACACAAATCAGTTTTATCTAGGGAAAGCATTTGACACAAATAATTTGCAAGGGAGGAAGTAGTTGTTACTCTGTGTGGCCTTTTCTGCCTGGTTGAGGTGGAGCTTCCTTTGCTCCTATGGAGCACCTTGGAGCCTGCAGGCTCTCAAAAGTCAAAGTATTCCCTGAGGATGTGGAATATCAGATGTGTGTTGTAGTCAGAATGAACTTACCTTATAGTTCATAAATGTCTGAATGGATAGTCTGGAAGTTAGCAAGCAAATTCTGAGTTACTTAGTCTTTGTGTCATTTTCTTCCATGTTTCCCATAAAACCTTTAGACAAGCAGCCTAATGAAACATTTATTTGACTTGCACTAAGCTGGGGAAAATATTCCTTTTTTTCTTCAGGGGATGAGTTAACCAAAATGGAGAATGAGGATGAGCAGGGCTGGTGCAAAGGACGCCTGGACAATGGACAAGTTGGTTTATACCCAGCAAACTATGTGGAACCAATCCAGTGACAAAGGACAAAATAATAAACAGAAGTGTCACAAGAGCTCTGTAGGCCTGTACAGTGTATTTAGTGAAGTGAGAAGAAACTGAATGGATGTATAGAGTGTATATATTTTAATGAAAAGGTGAGAGCTTGATACTGAAATAAGGCTGAATGAAAAGCTCGACATTGTTTTCACAACTTGTACACAATGCAAATGAAAGGAGATAGATTGAAAAAAACAGTATGATAGGAAAAATACTTTTTAAACTTTTTCTTTCCACATGGTCTGTATTTGTGGATCCTAAACATTTTTGCATTTTCTATGCTTATGCCTCATCCTACCCCAGGTATGTGGCTTATGCTCACTTGTGTTTAATCAGTTATTTTAAGTGACCTTCAGTAACTTGCAACTTGAATTTTGAAGATTATTATAGTTAATTTTTTATTTGTTCTTATCAATGTCTGAAAGATGCAGTATTTTTTTATTTAAATGCTATGTAGTTAAGCACCTTTTTGTATGCTTTATCAATTAATACTTAAATTATGACATAGATTTAGTCACCACTTGACTGAATGAAAGCTCTTTCCATGTTTAGTAATCTTTCTGTGTTGTCAGCATGGCTTGAAGTTGTAAATGGAGTTGTAAAACAAAATACTGTATTTAATAAATATCTGTTACAGAAGGTTATTTGTAGCAGAGATATCTGCAGGTGTCATGGGCTGGGATTTATTACAAATGTTCTTTATGTGGGTTGACACTTGAACTAAGAGTTTTCCATCTAGATCTTAAGTGGCATTCAAAAGAAATATAAATTATGCATAAGCCCCAGAAGAGTGGCTATTTCCAGCACATATTTGCAGGAAAAAAAAATCTCCTTTTAACTGCTAATGATTTTTCGGTGGTTTGAAATGTTAAATCTGTAAAGGCTGATTATCTTGAACAGAGAAGACTGTAAAATAGACTAAATGCTTTTATTAGAGCCTATCTATGTTGTGTATATGTACATATAATTTGATATTCCAAAATATGAAGAGCATGGCTATTAGTTATCAAGCCTTTTGGTGTCAATAAGATTTAGACTATTTTAAGAGTTTAAATTATAGGTATATTTAAATCTGCTTTCCTGCCATATTCATTACTGTACCATAGAAAAAGTATTCTGTGATTAGATTTTTCAGAAGTACAGTAAATACACTAATATACTCAAAATCAGTATTTGTGGATAAATTAATGAGTCAAAATATAAACTAGCTTTAGTCCAAACATGGGTTATTGTAGCAGAACACTGTAAAATCTACATTTGTTTGCAGTAACAACTTGGCCAGCTGTAATCGTGTCAAATATGCATTTGTGACATTGAAAACTGGGTTGTAAAACTACAGCAGATCTGTGTTAAAACTAAGTATCAGGTAAGTAAATATGCCATGTTAGGAAGCTACACTGTAATGAAGTTAACAGATCTTTTTCAAGGTAACTATAAAACACTGTTGGTAATCTTGGACTTTATCATTTGCTTTTTGAGCTTATAGATATATTTAGTCATCATTTTCAGTGAATCCAAATGTGCAAGCTTAGAAAGTGGATGTATGTATATGTCTGTCAACAAAAACTTACCAACATATTTGTTCATCCACAGGACAGTTGCTAAAATTGTCAGGAGTTACTGGTTTGGGTCTCTGTATTGTAAAATATTTTAGAAAACAATAAAAGCTGGTAATCTCTTAAATACACAGAATGCACCTTTTACTATTTCAATGTATGTGAAAATAGTCTTATGAAACAAATAATCCGTGCATTTCATTGCAATTCATGGTGACAAAACCTGCATTGTGTAAAAGAGCCTCAAACAGGAGTGTGACATGGGTGGCATCGTGCCATTAACAAAAAAGGAAGGTGCCATGCACAGGAATTCTTGGCAAAACATTCCAGCAAAGTCTTTGTGGAAGAAAAGGAAACTGTCTTTTATGGTATGCAGAGTCTACTGTGCTGCTGCTTTCTGTGCTGTTGTCAAGTCTCAGATAGCGTGGGTGAGCAGCTAACCTTTTTATTTCTTTTTAAATATAGTATCAGTATTTTCTGCCTTTGAGTTTTCTTGTTGACTGGCAGTGGTTAATGCAGTGCTGTTTGTGACAGCTGGCTGAAGGTTTTATCTCATCTCCCCCATCAACACCTGCTGAACAGCAGATCCCAGAGGTTCATACTCAGTGGCACAGGGTCTGCCTGGGGGCCTGTCACCAGTGGTGTCCCCCAGGATGAATTGTTTAATTTATTCATCAGTGCCTTGGGTGAAGGGTCAGTGGTGACACAGAGCTGGGAGGAGCAGCCAGACCCCTGGGGGCTGCACAGCCCTTCCCAAGGAGCTTGGCAGGGTGGAGAGATGGGCAGAGGAGCTGTCTGAAATCCAGAAAAGGCAAATGCAGGGTCCTGCACTTGGGGAAGAAGAGCCCTGGAGCCCAGGACAGGCTGGGGGTCACCTGCTGGAGAGCAGCTCTGAGAAGAAGGGCCTAGGGGTCCTGGTGGGCAGGGAGCTGTCCCTGAGGGCAAGGAGATCAATCAGAACTCTGTAAGGCACTTTCTGCAGCTGCTTTACACTTCTGTGATCGTAAGTAACTTATTAAATAATCAACTGCCACCCTTCTACTTAAGGTTTTAATAAACCTACATGTCCAAACAGGCATCCCTCTGGAGGCCACACAGGTATCCTCCCACTTTTTATTACTGTAGTCAGTAACTGATTAAATGTTCATTTATTTCATAGCAGTTCACTTCAGCTTTTATGAGGGACATTAGCAAGAGCTCTTTGAACACCTAAGTCACTGATTTCCTCAGCTAGATCATCTTGACACATGAAATCTCCAAGCCTGCAAGGTAAAAAAACCAGATCAATTGTGAAGTACTGTGGTGACAGACATTTCTGGAATCCATATGCAGAACACATTGAAATCTGACTGCCCTGGCAGAGATAAAACATTTGGCACATGCAGGTGGGTTTTGCAGTGGGATGCTACATGCAGCTGGAGCTTTTCAAGTCCCCTGCACTGCTGGTGCAAACAGCATCCTCACACAACTGAGTGTTGCTGCTTGTAAATCCCAGTATATAGCAAGAGTTTGGCTTTGCACTGGGCAATGGTGTTAGGATGTAGACACTTCCAAGAGTGGAGAGCTCCATGAAACCTCACCTGTTTGAAGTGGTTATGCCTCATGATATTATCGGGACAAACACTGCGTTAGTACTAAATAAAAAAATTGAACTGGTTTCATCAACTGGTTTTTAATGTTGGTCCTAAACTTCACGTCCATGTCCTGGGAGAAGCATTTGAATGCTTGTTTTTCCTCTTCCAGTGAAGGCTTTTTCTGTATGAATTACTTATACTGCAGGGATATATCTGTAATCATGCTGTGCCTTTGAGGTTACTATTAGCAGAGGGCTGGCCTGAAACTGATTAACTTGAGGCAGTGTATTTACAACATAGTTGTGAGCAGACACAAACTTTGCTTAGTGTGACCAAGCTTTCCAAAGGGTGTCAAGCAGAATTTGTCCTTACCTAAGGGACCCTTTGGCACTGAAAAGCAGTGAAGATGTAGCTGGCATGACCTGGGATTGTACCTATATTCCACCATTTCTCAGCAGGACCATGAGGAGAAACCAAACAAGGAAGAAGGCTTGATAACTGGCTAGCAGCACTGATAGAATTTTACAGAACTAAAAGCTTTGAGTATTGGAAATGGCAGCAAATTTCTTGGAGCTTTGAAAAAGTAGGTGTCCACCAAAGCTGTAATACCACACAACTCCAGGCAGATGCAAGTGCCAATTTCTGGTTATCAAATCAGCCAAAGAACAGACAGTTCTCAGGAGATAATCCCAAATGATTCTCCCTTGTATTTATATGCCCTGGCAGGGCTGTCTGGGCAGCTGCAGGAGCCCAAGACTTGCTGTGGCAGTTGGATAGGTGAGAGCAGGAGAAAGTTACTTTGCCTGTGCTCACAGAGCACCTTGTGCCCAAAAAATGTGTATCCACCAAATAATACAGGAAGAACCCCTCCATTTTAGAATGGCTGTGCAGAAAATGGGGAATTAGCACAGGATCAATCAGGGAGGAAGGGCCTCCAAATGTCTTCAGTCCCATCTCTGGCTCAACACTGAACTTGGAACAGGTTGCTGAGTGTTGCTGACAACCTCCCAGGACAGAGTTCCCACAGCTGCTGTGGGCAAACTGCTCCAGTATCTGATCGTCCTTATCATGAAATCATCTTCGTATCAAATTGGAGCTGTGTTCTGGGTTACTGTGAATTAAGAGCCCTTGGGTTTTGATTTGCAAACCAGCAACCCCCAACATCGTACTTTGGCAGGGAATTGCTCTCATTTGCACATGATTAGAGGGCTCCTGATGCAGGGCAGGCTGCACTTCCCAGGTGTTGTTTCTGAGCATACACATATAACAGTGTTCTTCCACATACCTATTTGTCAGAGCATCAGCTGGCATGGAAACAATTCTTAAGGGGTTCCCTGTGCTCTGGGAATACAAATATGTGTTCTGTCCATTCTTGGAAACCACCAGCACGATGTGGTATTGCCACACAGAGGTACAATTGGCAAAGTAGCACTTGTGGGCCACTTTCTCACCACTGCTGCTGTTCACTCCCTGTGCCTTCCCTCTTTCTGCACTCCACTCAAATCACAAACTTGCTGAAGAATGACACACCCTCCACTCAAATCACGAACTTGCTGAAGAATGACACACCCTCCTCTATTCCCTGGAAAAATTCATTACCTTTCACAGTTTATTCTCATGGTTTCCTTTATTTAGACCACTTTGCTTCTGCCCTGGGACTGGGCAATTACCATTAGGAGCAGAATAGGATATGGGAGGTATTTCCAAAATTTCTTGGACAAATTGGTGTTCATTTTCATGGCAAAGAAAATGACAGCACAACACACTATGGATAGTGGTACCAGGGAAGGAATCTGTGAGCTTTGGATAGATTTTGTCAAGATGGAACTCTGCTGAGAGTTTAGGACATAAACAGTGTCAGGCCAGGGGAGTCAGTGTTGCTCTCAGTGCTGGTCTGCTGCTGGGTCTGAGTAAGGACCTGCATCAAAGTGGAGAACACTCAGGGCCTAATCCACAGCCACCCTTGAAGGTAAGTTGTCTGGTTTGGGAGGTTTTTTGTGTTTGGTTAGTTTGGGTTTACTTTGGGCTTTTTTTCTATTTACTCAGTGTGCAGAGCAGCTGGTGAATTACAAGTACTGCCTTTTCCCTGCTGGAGATGGACCAGCTCATCCCTTCCTTCATGTTCTCCATTCTCTATATTACCTGTCTTCCACAACCTAGAGGCTGCTCTGTGATTGCAGGACCTGCTGACCTCCTTCCAGTTCACAGACAGAAATGCTTTTATTCCATCTTTTCCAGAACTCACCTCCTGGCAATCAGCTGAGCTTGCAGTCTGCAGCAGGAATCTGTCCAGCATGCACAGCCACAGAGAGAATTGCAAAGTGTGGCCTTAGGACAGAGGTGCTGTATTTCTGAGCACTGCCATGGGCTCATTCCCCTCTGCTGCCTGGATGGAGACCTGTGGGCTGCCTGCACAACGTGGCTTTGAACAGCAGCAGCTTTATGATATCCCAGCTTGGGACAGAGAGGTGCCAATTCCTGAGACAGAAGGTCAGCAAAGACAGAGGAACCAGCCCCTCTGTGGTGTTGCTTGCCTGACTCCCAGGGATGTATTTCTGGGGTCTCAGGATGTTTTTCTGATGTTAAAAGTGCCAGTTAAATAGCAAGATTGTACCTTTTTTTTTTTTTTTTTTTTGGTTTTTTTTTTTTTTTTTTTTTTNTTTGTTTGTTTGTTTGTTTGATTAATTGGTTTTGGTTTTTATTAATTTTTTAAAATCCTTGCCAGGATAACTAGTGCCTGACTCCTGTGGATAAGCCAGGAGCTCCAGGGTCAGGGCACACCTCTGGGTTGCCGTGCTGAGTGCCCAGTGTGGGGACAGCACTTGGCAGCCGCTCCAGCAGAGATCCCTGTCCCAGTGCTCGGGTCTGTGGCTGCCTCAGGCAGTGTGGCCAGGACTGGCAGTGATGGGTGTCACCACCCAAACAACTTCCCTGGAGACTGGTAAGAACTGGGGCTTCTGAGCTGCTGGGGGAGACCAGGAATTAAGGCACAGAAGGTGGTGCAGACCGGCAGCTGGGCAAAAGCTTTGGAATTGATTATTTAGAAGCTGATTGACCCAGTCTGTGGAGGGGAGGGCAACCCAAAACTTGTGCTTGCAATGGGGTAGAAGGTGTACCAAGGAAAGGGCCAATCACAGAGAAGATATTTTGCAAGCTCCTGAAATTCACTGGCACTGTGTCTAAGAGACCAGGTAGTTCTGTAAGGCCACTGTGATGCTTTCTCTGTATTGGTATTAGAAGAGAGTACTGCCCACACCTGATGAGAGTGGAAAGCCTGAGGATGGAGTGCCTCAGACAGTTCCCCTGTACTGAACTCACCCCCATGCAAGGCTCTCTAAGGTGGATTGGTACCTGTGGTCACTCAAGACCTGTCTCTCCTTGTAGTCACAGCAGATGCCACGTAGGAGTTTAGTGCTGACACCAACAAAGCCACATCAGCACACTGTGTGCTGCCACTCTTAGGGGTCAGTGGGACAGAACCAGCTCAGGCACAGAGAACTCCCTAACAGTGCACAGAAGCCTTGTTGACCTGCAAAGAGAGAGAGGAAGGAGGGTCAGAAACATCAGCAGCTTTGATCTCACAACTCCCCCATTAATTAATTAATTCTGTATTATTCATTTGATAGACAATATAGCTCACATCACCAACTCCAGAGAATATTTCTTTTGACTTGTTAAACATCTTTAAAGGTAAGACACATCTGAGTAAATATAATATACCATGTGCATTTAAGCTGATGGTAAGTTCCCCAAATGACACTTTGAAGAATTGTGATTACCTTGGCTCAGTTACAGATTCCATCCAATTTTTGATATAGATTGTCTATTTATTACTTTAAAATTTTAGTAAAGATACAATTTTAGTTACATACTGCAAGCTTAAGTGGTTATGTGGTATCTAAATTGCTGAATGAAATTATTCTGCTAATTGGATTTAGTACCAACTGTCCCCTCTCCTGTGACATGTTAAAAAATTCGTTGCCTAAGTTAGTGATAGTGTTGATTCCTGAATGATGAGGTGAGCTTGTAACCTTTTTGATAGAGTTCATAATTTTTGGTTGTTTATCTTTTGCATGTAGTAGGAAAAGCCTTGAGAGATTATTTGCCTCAGAGTAATCTTGGAGAACAGGTTATAGTCCTGTCCTGCCCAGGACACAGTGCTCTGTGGCACTGTGGCACTGCCACCCACCTCCCTGAGAGCAGGCACTGCTCCAAGCTGTTGGCATCAGGCACAACTCTGCTTTAACTGTAGCTGAGCTTTTTGGACTCTGAGATGAGGTGGGAGAGTTGGTCACAGAACACACTAGTACAATTCTGAAAATGCTTCCCACTGACTGAGAGTGCTTTATTTTCAGCTGCGTTTGGGTTTGGTTTGGTTTTTTCTTTTCCTTTCCACCCTGCCAGCCACATCCTTTAGAGTAGACAAACACTGAAGTGCTCATAAGGAAATGTGCTTTTAAAAATTGTTATTATTCACTAAAGCACACAAGAAAATGAAGCATTTACAATATTCAGATGCTAACAAGACATTTCCTGTGTGCACATGAGCAGCAGCCACAAAGGCCCCTGCCCCTGCTGCAGCACGGGAAGTCCAGGTTTGTTGCTCTGTACTTGAGGGAGGTTTTGGGAGCTGCTTCCTGGAGGACTGTGCCAGTGGGAAGCAGATGCCATCCTTCTCAGGGACAGCAAGATGAGGAAGCACAGCTCTGCTGGGCTCTCTCTTCCATCTTTCCATTCCATCTCTGCTCCTTGTCCTCCTCATTCCACTTCCCAAGTCAGGAATGAGTCAATAAGGCCCTTGCACTTATGGTGGGACCACAAAACCGACTTTGCCTGCAGAGAAGGCTTGGATGGCTCTGTTTGTACATTTCATAAACATAAATATACATAAATGGAGACCAAAACCCGATGGCTTTGATATTTCCCTGCAGCTGTCCAGGCACTTACACAACCTTAAAGGTAGGATTTGCCATTCAGCCACAGCTCTTGCTCCATCACTGTCAGTTAACCTCAGGCAAATCCAATTCAAATGCAAACCTCATAGCCCAGCCCCATAAGGATCTCCTATAATCCACACCTTAGCCTGGTATTCACTTTCAACACTCCTCCAGAGCCCTCCTGATCGCCAAACTTCAGAATGCACCTGGCAAACAAAGCACCTCCCCAGCAGAGAGCAAACAGAACCTGGTGACAGGAAACAAGACACTGCTGGTATTAAATACCTGTCTGGGTACCCCGGTGCATTCCTGCTTTACACATTGCAATTTATGTTTTAAACAAGCACAATGCAAAGTGCAGGTCAGACATCATATGGGCAGCAGATATTAGATTCTTACTGAGCCTGAGAACTGTGAGTGATGGTTGTCAGTGAATGGCTTAAAGAGCTGCCATGACTGAGACTTTCCTTGCCATTCAAGAGCTTTTTGGTTGCCCCAGTTAGAGGGTTTTACCAGATTCCTCAGCCCTGAAAGAAAATCTGAGTGATGTTATATAAGTTTGAAGTTACCTGTGCTCTAAGCAGGGAGTGGGACGTGTTGACCTTCCCATGCAAATTTTTCTGAGGCTCTCAAGTGGTGATGGTTATGAAAAGGAGAGGAAAAGGACCAACAGGATATATTTAGACTCTTAATGTGTATTATTTGTGGAAGTCTCTGCAGTGAAAGGAGAACCCACCTGCTGTTTCCCAATTACAGGTTTGATTTTTTCCTTATTCCACATCTTTTACTGCCATCTGCTGGCTCCGACTGAATGGCTTCTTCCTTGGCCCTGGAGTACTTTGATGTACTCTATTCACTTAAGAGCTACAAGTTTTGACAAGGGACCCTCAGAAAGGGCTTTGGGGATGAATTAACTGAGAAACATAATTAACTGAGAAAAATAACACTTGTCGAATGGCAATCTCAGACCATAATTGGGAAGAAATAATGGATAAAAAAAGGAGAAGAAGACAATTCTGAAAAGTCAGCCCTTAAGTATTGCATTTCAGCATTTTGAAAACAAGTAATTTTGGGATTGGTTTTTTTTGTTTATTTATTTTGAAGAAAAGTTTTTGTTTGTAAAACAACCCCCCAGAACCCTCCCAGTGTTTCATTTTAAACAGGTCTATATAAAAGGTGCCAAAATGCATCTGGAGAGTCAATTACATTTTTGTGGCCTTACCTGCAGCCAGGACTAGCAAAATTACTCCAAGAAGCACCTCAAAGCTGTCTCAGGTGAAGGAAAGTGTCTGCTTGCTTGGACAAGAGTATCCTGCAGTTTGTTTCTCTCTGAATGTGCTGTCAAGGAATAACATCCTGCAGGTATTGGCTGTTTGGCTGTTTCATGGCTCCAGGAAACTGCAGGTAATATAATATAACTGTCAGCATCTTGTGAATGATCAGATGGGCATTGAGTCAGGCAAAAATCATTCAGAAAAGGTCAATGCTTTGATTGTGCTGTTGATAGAGGGGGCAACATTAGAAGGATCTTTATTTTGGTTGGGCCCTGACAAATTTCTTCTCTCCTCTTACACACAGCTTCTGGGTAAACCTACCTGCTCCTGCTGTCAGAATAGGAAAGGAGAGAAGACTTCAAGTCCAGCTCTTCCATGTTGATGCAACACAAACAAGTGTTGAAGCACTTAGCTGTCAGCAGATCTCCTTCTGCCAGGAACAGAGTTGTGACCTCTCTGTGGGTAGGTACCACATGGGCCAGGATTATATTTTTTATTCCAGTACATCCTCTCCTAAGGAAAGCACTGGAGCTGAGCACTGGCTCAGACAATTCCCTTCTTTTTGTCACTTCCAACTTATAAAACATCTTTAAT
>VZTT01027960.1:15357-39171 GCA_013400855.1 Buphagus erythrorhynchus | reverse complement strand
GGTCTCCACTTCCCCTGGGGGTCTCCACTGCCCCTGGGTGGCCCAACAGCCCCCAAAGGTTCTGTGCTGCCCCAGGGGGGTCGTTGCTCTCAGGGCTCCCTGCTTTCCCTGGGGTGTCCCAGCTGCTCTGAAGTGTCCCCACTGCTCCCCAGTGCCTTTTGCCTCTGGGGCTCCTTACTTCCCCCTGAGGGCCACAAAACGGCACAGCAGGGATAGGAATAGAGCCTGGGTGGGCACCCAGCAACCTGAGTGGGAGCTCTACAGCCCCCAAGTGGGGACCCCACCCGAGTCTAGGGTGCCCCTCGGGGGCAGAGAGCTCCATATTTGTGCCTCGTTCCCAGTGACATCACAGAGGAGGACCTGGAGGAGGCTGGAGTGCTGGAGCCTGGCCACAAGCGTATCCTTCTGGAGAGCCTCCAGCTCCGCAAGTAGCTGCCACCGCACATGGAGCATCCCTTGCATCCCATGGCCCAGCATCCCAGATCCTGTGGCTGCACATTCTGCATCCTGCAGCCCAGCATCCCAGATCCTGCAGCCCTGCGTCTCAGACCTTGCAGTTGTGTGTCCTGCATCCCACAGATGCACATCCTGGATCCCAGGGCTGTGCACTCTGCATCCTGCTGCCACATATCCCGGACCCTGTGGCCCTGCATCCTGCAGCTGAGCATCCCAGATCCCCCAGATACTGTGGCCGTGTGTCTGCAGGCCAGCATCCTGTGGCCACATATCCTGGGTCCCATGGATGTGCATCCTGCAGCTGAGGATCCTTCATCCCACAGTCCCATATCCTGCATCCATTCATCCCACCATCACCAGCAGCAAGTGGGAGCCCCACGACCTCCACAGCCCACCCCCCCCCACCCTGGATGCAGGGTAATGGGGTGGGAAGGGGGAGTGGGGGGACAGGGGGGTGGTGGGTCCTGGTCAGATAATTTCACATGAGGATCCCTACAGGGTTCCCTCACATTTAAGTTATTTTTTTTATTTATTGGGAGACGGGATGGAGGAGGAGGTGTTTAGGGGTAACCCTTGGGATCCTGGCTCCCCCCATGACCCCTCACAACTAGGAGGAGGAGGCTCTGAGCAAAGTCGTATCTCGACCTAAGTGCCTTCATGATGGGATGGGATGGGATGGGATGGGATGGGATGGGATGGGATGGGATGGGATGGCTCAGCCAGCCCCTGTAGACAACACTAGACACAGCGCAGGGTCCCCACCCTGAAGGTCCCATCCCCACTGGTAAGAATTCCTGTCTCCACTGTGGGCATCCATGGCCCCACCCCAGGGCACCTGTCCCCCTGAGGGTTCCTGTCCCCAACACGGATGTCCCACTCCCACCCTGGAAGATCCCCCATCCCCACCCAGGAGGTGCCTGTCACCATCCCTGGGGGTCCCATCTCCTTGCTGGCCCTGTTCCAACTCCAGAGGATCCTGTCCCTACCCTGGACATCATATCTGCATACAAGTGGTTCTACCGCCACCCTGATGATCCCCATCCCTGCCCTGGATGTGCTGTCCCCACCCCTGGGGGTTCCTGTCCTCACCCCATGGGTCCCTGTCCCCATCTCCAGGGGACACCACAGGAGTCCCTGTCACAATTCCTGGTGAGCCCATCCTCACCACAGGGGTCCCTGTCCCCATCCCTGGGGATTGTTTTCCCACCATAGGGATCCCTGTTCCTACCCCCAGGGGTCCCATGCTCACCATGGTGGTCCCTGTTCCCACCCTGGGGGTGCTGCCCCCATCCCCAGGGATCCCACCCCCACCTTGAGGGTCCATCCCACCCAGAGATTCCGTCCCCAGGGCTCCTATCTTCCCCATACTGGGGATTCCGTCCCCACCTGGATGGGTGTTGTCCCCACCCCCAGGGTTCCTGTCCCCACCTTGGGGGTCCCATTCCCACGTGGCAGGGTCCCCATCCCCACTCTGGGAGTGCCTGTCCCCATGCTGGGAGTCCCATCCCCAGCCTGGGAATCCTGCCACAACAGAGCCAGATCAGTGCCTTCCCCTAGAGCCCACCCCACACCACCAGTGCCTCCGGGGCATCCCCCCCACTCCCACCCAGTTTGCCCATTAGGTACTTGCTGGGTCTGTCCCCTGCCGGGGATTTGTGTTGCCCTTGGGGACAGCGGGGCTGGCAGCCAGGTCTCCATGTGGGTGCTCAGCCCCCAGCCTTGCCAAGTGTCCTTCCAAGAGGGTCCCCAGGGTGGGGGTCCCCAGGACAGGGGTCCTTCCACTGTGCCTTCCCCACTGGGATGCCCCCTCCAGGCTCTCCCTGTCCCCAGGGAGGATGGGGGTGATGCTACCCCCAGACCTCCCAACCCTCCACTCCGGCTGAGATGAAGGATGGGCCAGGCACCCCTGGCATCCCCCAACATACCCCCTCTGTTGTTGGGGTGTTTGGTGTGAACTTCCCCCCACTAAACCCCCAGCTCCTGTGTTTGGTAAATCTGGAGTGATTTTTGTCATGTTTGTGCAATGGGTATGGTGGAGCTCTCAGTGTGGTGAGGCAGAGAAGGGTCTGGGGAAGGGGGCAAGATGGGGAACCAGGGGGAAGAACTGGGTCCCAGCATAACCTGTGACCCCTCCAAGCTAGCTGTACTGGTCCCAGCAAGTGGGGACCAGGTCCCTTCTCCCTTTCTTGCTCATCTTGGGTATCTCAGACCACTCTCCCAATAGCCTGGCATGCTCCTTGTCACCATCCCAATGCCCCCAAGACCTTCTTCATTATCACCCCCAAAGGACCCCTAGAGGCCAGGGGGGCTGTGTGGGGCACCCCTCTCCTCACCCTACTTGAGGGGGGCTTCCTGTGGGGTGCCCCCGCAGCTTCCTGCAGCTGCCTGGGGTCTTTAAATCAGGGGATTAAAATAATCCGTAAGGTGCTGGGAGTCTGTGGCATCACCCGAGTGGTTCTGGTGGGGTTCAGAGGGTTCAGGGGTGGGGGACCCTGCACACCCCACATCTCCCCCCCCCCGCAGCCCTTGGTGAGGGTGGGGTGCAGCAAGGGCTGAGGGCCAGCAGCACCGTCAATAAATTAAGTTTAATTTGGATTAGTGGCATTTGCAAACATGGGTAATAAATTACAGAATGGTTAAAAAATAAAAAATGAAAGAAAAGTGAAAGAAAAGTAGGGAATCCACTTCGGGGGGGCTGGGAGGGACACAGGGGGAACAGGGACACATGGATGGGCTGCCAGCATCCTCACCATGCCATGAAGCCCACCAGCACAGCAGCACCGGTGTAGTGGTGACACCACCCCCGCTTCGGGAACCCTCTGGAGATCACGGGGGTGCGTGGGGGGTCTCAGCTGCACCCGTGCCAGCTCCAGCGGGAGCACCCAGTCTGCTGCTGGCAAGGGCTCACGGCTGCTCCCAGACATCCCACCGGCTGCTCCAGGGGTGTCCATCCCACAGCAGCCCCCTCGGGGGCCACCTCACCCCGAGCGTTGTGGTGCCCTGTCCCCACTGGCAACGCCTGCAGCAGTGCAGGTGAGTGCTGAACCTCCCAGCCCTGCATTTACTCCCCAAGGTCTTGGGAGGGTGAGGGTGTCTTCTTCCTGCCAGGGTGCTGCTGAGGGGCAATCCATGTCAGCAGGCAGGATCTGGGGGAAATCAGCCCCTCTGCACACCAAGGGGCGTCTCCATACCGGAGTCCCCGGCACTGCCCACCCCGTGGGGCCCAGAACCCCCCCCATAAAGTGCTTGCTCGCCCCCAGCCCAGCGGCACGGACCATTGAGGGGGGCGTCTCCTGGGGCCATGCTGGAGCACCCGCAGCGCTGGGGAGAGCCCCACATGTGCCCCCAACCCTGGAGTGCCCGCAGAGCCCAAGGCTCTGCCAGGGGCACTCTGGCTGAGCACGGGGCTGGTGTCCCCCGCCCCGCACGCCCACGGTCCCACAGCGCCCACGGGTGTCGCGGGGAGCTGCCCCCACTCCGCGTCCGTCCCGTCAGCGCAGGGTCCGGGAGGAGCCGGGGGGCGCTCCCGGCTCCCTCTCCCCGTTTGCTGGAAGCATCCTGGCCGGGTCCGTGGTGGGGGCGGTGGGTGGAGGGTGCAGGGCGGGGGCCGAGGGGGGTTTGGGGGGCAGCCGGATCCGCTGGCGCAGCGATCAGAAGAGGTTTGTCTTGATGCCGTTTGGTTTCCGATGGAAGGAGGAGAGGACGCCGGAGAAGGGTCCCGGCACAGCCTCGGTGGGCTGCCAGGCCTTCAGCAGCTCGGCCGTGTTGGGGGCACCGCTGCCGCCCCCCACCCCTGCCCAGAGGGGTGCCTTGAGGGGCTGGGGGGCATGGCCGGGTCCCAGGGGTGCCCCCGCGCCAGGGCTGGGGCTCAGGCTGCCGCCGGGGCTGCCGATGGCAGCGGCGGGCAGGGATGCCGTGCTGTCTGGGGTCGGGCTGCAGTTGGACTCCTTGGATTCGTCGTCTTCGGAGGAGGAGCGCGGCTCCGACTTCTTCCCAGTGCTGCCGGTGCCACTGGCACCTTTGGCATTGGCCGCACGCTCCTGCTTGCGGAATTTGGCTCGACGGTTCTGGAACCACACCTGGAGGGGATGGAGGGCACGGGAGCACCCCTTGCCACGGTCCCTGAGGGTTTGGGGAGCCTGGGGGTGCAGGCAGCCCTCCCAGGCTCCGGGGTGAGCCTCACAACCCTCCATTCCCTCGGGGGAAATGTCTTCCACAACACCAGAGGGATCCATGTATCCACAATAATGTGGATTTGTGAGGTCGACTCCGGGCGTGTGCTCCGGTGTTGGCAGGGGAGGGAAATGGGGAGGGGACACTGTCGCACTGCACCCACAGCTGCACCTTGTGCAGGCAGAGCTCACCCCACAGCCTGCGCCCCCCAGCTCCCCATGGTGCCAACAGCGGGGTCACTTCACTCACCATTCCCCCCGGGAGGGAGGGGGCAGGACCCCCACTCCTGTGGGTCCCTACATTCCTATGGGGACAGGTGTTCTGACAAATGGGGTGTCTGCACTCACTGAGGGGGGGCTGAAGCCACAAAGGGGGGACATGGGGGAATCCCACACAGAAGGACCCCACAAAGAGGGTTCTGCATTGAAACAGGGTGTCTGTGCTCACAAAGGAGGATCTGTACCCACACGGGGGTTCTGCATCCCCCAGGACAAATCTAACAGGGGACATCTGCACCCACAAAGGGCCACTCCTTGTCCTCCTTGGACTCTCGCCAACCTCAAGGTGTTTGGGACTGGACTAAATCATTGATGACAGTGCCGGTGCTGTGGCATGAACCCACGCGAGGCTGTCCCCCAGAGCTCCCAGCAGAGCACGGCTGTGACAACAGTATGTCACTGACTGCGGTAGTGCCAAGGCCAAGTGCCTTCGTGTCGCCCCTCCCAATGCAGGGAGCAGAGCAGCAGCGTCCCACAGTCAGGGTCCCTGCTCCGGTGGGACTAGAGCTTTCCACCCCCATCCCCCTCCTCCCTCCCCGGAGCTGACCTGCACCCGGGCCTCGGTGAGGTCGATCTTGAGGGCCAGCTCCTCGCGGGTGTAGATGTCGGGGTAGTGGGTCTCGGCAAAGACCCTCTCCAGCTCCTTCAGCTGCGAGCTGGTGAATGTTGTCCGGATCCGCCGCTGCTTCCGCTTCTCGTTGATCCCCGACGGGTCCGAGAAGAATTTGTAGGGAACTGGGAGGGAAACGGGGAGTCAGTACGGCTGGTACAGCAGGAGGGCTATGGAGCACACCGGGGGACACCTAGGCAGGGGGCATCAGGCAGGGATGGACCAGGAATAGACGGACCGAGAAGGAATGAATGCACCAGGCATGAGACGCTAGGCAGGGATGGATCAGGCAGGGATGCATCGCGCAGGGATGGACTGGGCAGGGGACACTGGCCAGGGATAAATGAACCGGGAAGGATGAACTGGGTAGAGGTGAACCGGGAAGGGAAGAACGAGGCAAGGAAGGATTGGGCAAGGATCGCCTAGGAAGAAATAGACGGGGAATACAACAGGCAGGGGATGCACTGGGCAGAGGAATCGGCAAAGGACCAGGATGAGCCAGGAAGGACGAACTGGGCTGGGGTGAACTGAGAAGGGGTGGACCGGGCACGATGAATCAGGGGATGGACCGGGCACGATGAACCGGGCAGGACTACGCGGGCAGGGCGGGAAGGACGAGGGCAGGGCTGGATCGCTGCCCCCGCTGCGCCCCCCGCCCCGTTCGTTCGTTCGTTCGTTCGCGGGGCCTCGGGGCAGGAGCGCGGCTGGGGGGGCAATGGCGGTGCCGGTGCGGATGGGGCGCCCGGTACCAATCGGCGGCTCCTTCGTTGTCGGCGCAAACACAGGCAGTGCCTCCGCGGTGGCAACGAATGCGGAGCGGGGAGTGGGGCTCCAGTGGCGAGGACCTTCCCCAGCCCCGTTCTGGGGCGGCCACAGCTCCAGGGATCCCCGGGGATTCGCGGCCGTGCTTGGGAGGGCTCGTCGCCATCGGCGGCGACGAGCGGGGAGAGCCAGGACGGGGAGGGCGGTAGGGACCGAGCCAGGCAGGGCCAGCCTGGGCTTTGGGCACTGGCAGCACTGGGAACCGGTGGGACCTAGCACCGACAGTGCCAGGAATCGGTAGCACTGGGAATCGATGTCACGGGGAACTGACGGTACCGAGGAGCGACAGCACCCGTTACCGATGGCATCGAACCTGACAATGCCGAGCACCGGCGGCAACGGGAACGGGCAGCACCGGGCACTAGTGGCAGCGTGCACTGACGGTACCGAGAACCGACAGTACCGAGAACTTGCAGGAACGGGCACCGGCGGCACCGGGAATAGACGGCTCCCGGAACCGGCGGCATCGAGCACTAACGGTGTTGGGCACGGGGGTCACCGGGAACCGATGATACCGGTCGCCAGCGGTACCTGGAACCGATGGTTACTAATCCTGGCAGTGCCGGGCACCAGCGGCACCAGGAGCTGGCAATAACGGGCACTGTCGGCACCGGGAACCGATGGTATCGGGCGCCGACAGCACCGAGCACTGACGGTACTGGACAAGAACGGTTCCGGGAATTGCTGGGATCGGGCACCGGCGCTACCGGGAACTGGCAGTAATGGGCACCGTCGGCATCCAATCCTGACAGTACAGGGGAGCGGCAGCTCCGGGAACCGACAATATCGGGCACCGACGGCATCGAGCACAGACGGTACAGGAGACCGACGGCTCCGGCAACCGATGGCACCGAGTCCTGACATCACCGGCAGCCGCCGGTCCCGAGCCCCGGCAGTCCCGGTCCCCCACTAGTTCCGATCCCTGCCAGCCCCGACGGCGCGGCCGCTTCCTCACGCCCGTCCAGGGGCTGCTCGGGGGGTGTCCCTGGTGGCTCCCGGCGGGTCGGGGGTCCCTGTCCCTTACCTGCCGAGTAGGGCGAGGGCTGGTGGTCGCGGAGGGCGCCCAGGGCGCAGCTGGCGGAGGCGAGGGGGGCGCAGGCGGGCGCGGGCCCGAAGCCCCCCCGCATGGGGCTGTACTGGAAGGAGCCAGCCTGGCTGCAAGGGCTGAACTCGTAGCTCGCCTCCATGGCGGCCACGCAGGACTCGTAGGAGTTGAGGTAGGAGTAGTCCATGGCGAGCCCGGTGCGGCCCCGGCTGCCGCCCGCCCGTCCCCGCCGCCTCCTGCCCGCCGGGCCCCCGCCCCCCTTAACCCTTCGTGGGCGCACGCACCCCCCACCTCGGGCCGGCTCCGGCAGCCGCTACTTCGGGGCGGGGAGTGGGGGGGAGCGGCCCCAGGGCACCCCCCGGAGCAGCACTCGGTGGGCCCGCTCTGGGACCAGCGCTCGCACCTTGCCCCCGTGTCCCCATCCTTCTATCTCATACCTGTCCCCATCGCCATCCCATCCCGGTCCTGTCCCTGTGCCTGTCCCCATCCCATCCCAGGTCCTCGGTCCTGTCCCTGTCCCCCATCCCATCCCATGTCCATCCTGATCCCCATCTCCCTCCCTGTCGCCATGCCGTGCCATGCCTCTGGGGCTGAGCATCCCAGGGCCAGGAGGGCAGCAACGCCACCACACCCCATCCCTGGGTGCCCTCCACCGTCCCCGGGTGCATGGGGGAAGCAGGCGTCTTTGGAGGGGTGCTCAGTCCCACCCCTCTCTCCTCGGGGGGCTCTGGCCTTTGCAATCCCCCTCCCCAGTTTTCAGCCCGGATGAATTTCAAAGCACTCCATCCCCCCACCCCCCTGCGGGGACCAAGGCAAAGGCTTTCGCCCCTTTCAGCGGCACCAGAGGGGGATGTGGGCAGAGGGATGCGGGAGGATTTGGGGAGGATTTGGCGGGATTTGGGACATTTTCAAGACAAACACTTTCACTAAAGAGGATTTAAAAGTCTAATTGTTCCCAATGAAGGGCTTTGGGTCTCCCAGGGGACCGGGGGGGCGGGGGAAGAACGGACTCTGGCTGGGTCCTGTGGGATCGGTTCGAACCTGTCCTGCCCCATGTCCTCCCCTGTATTCAGCCCCGCATCCTGTCCCATCTTCTCCCCGATATTCTTGTCCCATCTCCTGTCCTAACCTGTATCCTTCCCCATTTCCTGCCGTGCATCCTGCCCTGTGTCTTGCCCTGTGTTTTGCCCCATATCCGGTCTTGTCTCCTGCCCCACATTTTGCCCCATCTCCCGCCCCGTCTCTTGGACCATGCCCTGCCATCTGTCCTGCCCTATGCCCATCCTGCATTCTGCCCCACATTTCAAGCCACAAAGGGTCCTGCTCCCTCCTGGACTCCGTTCCCTGGGAGCAGCCCCCACCGGCCCAGGCTGGTCATCTCTGTCTCCGCTCCCCCGCCCGAGCCCCCGGGCCCCCGGTGGGTGCTGGAGGTGCTCCCCCCCCGCGCCCACCCCAGCTGCGCGGCCGAAGCGGGCAGGTTGCTAAACAAGTTAATTCGATCAGGGCGTGGGGCTGGCGCGGAGCGAGGCCCCACTGTCGGGCTGCTGGAGCTGTGAAAAGTTAATTCAATTAAGTTTTCCCTCTAAACTAATTAGGCAGCAATCTGCCACGCAAGGAGCTGCTGGTGCTACCCAGAGCCGGGGAGAGCCGGGAGGGCGAGGAGGAGGAGGAGGGAGATGTAGGGGGAGAGCAGAGGGAAGGGAACATGGAGGGGAGTGGGATGGGGCGCAGCTGCGGGGTAGAGCCATGGAGCTGTCCTGCGTCCCCGCGGGTCCCGTGGGATGTGGATGATCCCTGCGGATCCCTGTGGATGATCCACATCGTGGGATGTGGACTGTGATGAAGGGAGATGGGTGCTGGCAGTGGCCCAGCCACCAAATGGCGGGGGGGAGGAGGTGACACCCCCTGCCCAGCAAGGAGGGCTGGGCACAGTGGGGGAGACGAGGACAGGATCCCCCATCACTCCATCCCATTGTGTGCTGGGAGCTGCCTGTAGGCTTGGAGCTATGTCCATGTGCCTGGGGGGATTGGGGTCCCTCCAGAACTGGTCGGGGAGGGCTGATGGGACCCTCTCCAGTGGGACCCTTATGATAGAATGGCTCCAAAGGGACTGTCCTGATGGGACACCTGTCTGATGGGGGACTCCTTGAATGGGACCCCTCTGATGGGACCCCTCTGCAGGATCCCCTCTGATCACACCCCAGACTCCCCCAGCTCTAGCCTCAGCTTGGCTGGGATGATAGCACCCACCTCATCATTGCCATATCTCCCACACTCTCCAGCCTTCATTGCCCCATGGAGCCCCCCAGGTTACATGTCAGGGGGTCCTGGTTGGTCCCCCAGCCCCACAGCTGCTCCCAGTGGTGCTGGAGGCCTCTGCCCACTGCCACATTGTTCCTGGAGACAAAGCTGGGGTACTCCAGGGTGTCCTGAGCCCCCATGCTAGTGGCACCTTAGGCCCTGACTGGATCAGGTGCCAGAACGGGGTTCAGATGCTGGGAACTGAATGTGTCTGGCACAGCCAAAGAGGATTCTCCCTCCAGATCCCATGCTCCCAGGCATTTTCCTGGCAGTAGAGGCCCATTTAGCTGTGTTGGCACCAAGAAAACCACCTCAAAGGGTTGAGGAGAGTCCATGTGGCCCTGGCTCCTGCCTGTGGGGCTATGATCCATGGGGCTGGCACAGCTTGGTACGGTGGCACAGTGTGGAATGGAATGGAATGGCATGGTATAGGATGATGTGACTTGGCATGACATAGTGTGACCTGGCACAGTAGGACATGGCACAATATGGCATGGCATAGTCTGGTGGCACAGCAGGAAAAAGCTACTGGGATAGGAAGGGGGTTCAAGCAATCACCCACCAAACCTCCATGTATCCCTGGAAAACAAGAACCAGCACCAGAACTAAACCCTCCTGGGGACATGAGGGTAGGGGGTAACTGTGGGATGGGGATCCTGTCTACATCCCAAGAGACAGTGACTTGGGGCTCATTAATCCTGGGAGGGTTTGATTTCCATATGTATTTCAGGTTCTACTCTTCAAAATCCATGGCTGGGGTGGACCCCAGTAGTGACCATGTCTCCTATTCCACCATGAGCAGCTCCCTGAAGGAGCCCCCATGGGGGGACATAGCCTCTGTGTCCCCATGGGGACAACTTGGACAGCTCAACAACTTGGACAGTTCCACCTGAGATACTAAATATTTCCTGGAAGAAGGTAATGAGAAAAAGATTCAGCAAGGGGTTTGCACCAAGATGTCACCTGGCTGGGCTGGGGAGATATGACAGTGGGTCCCAGCTCCCAGTGGTGTTCCCCACTCTTGGTGACACTCCTGGCTCCTGGTGATGAGAAGGAGACCCAGGAGTGCCCTGGGATGAGGATGGTGGTCTCAACAGCTGCTCCTTCTGGGGATACAAAGGGCTGGATGCGCATAGCATGTTTATTGCCATAAAGAAACAGGGACAATACAGAACAAGTGCTTGGTGCCTTTTATACTCACACTCAGTTCCCATTTCCCACCTTGCCAGTGCAGCTAACCCAGCAAGCCCCCTCCCATGGGAATGACAAATTCATCCCAGCTCCCGCGTGGTCCACAATTTGCTTCCCCCTTCCGTAAGAAACTCCAACACCCTGTGAAACCCCAGGACCATCCACTGACCTATCCCTGAATGGCACCAGGGCACCTTGTCACCCACAGCTGCACCCCTAGAGCCCTTTATGCCCATCCCGGGGCAGCTCCTGCCTGTATCAGTGTCTGTGCCTCTGTCCAACCCCAGCAGTGGCAGATCTGTGGCTCTGCCCTCTCTGGCAGCTCACTCCAACTCCTGGGGTATTTTATCGTCATTATGAGCACCCAGTGCTGCCTACAAGAAGTAAGTGATGTTTTCAGGGTTCAGTGGTGCCTGTATCTCCAGTTTTCGGGCCTTGCTGTCCTTCTCTACAATCTCCAGCCGCAGGGTTGGAGCCTTGGATTTCTCTGTGCTGGAGGAAGACCCCTCTGTGGTTTTCAGCAGCTGCTTGTTGGAGTCCTCCACGGTGATCCTGAGGGTGCAGCCCCGTGGCAGCAGGTCCTGCTCATAGGCAGCTGCCAGCTGGTTCACCACGCGCCGCTCCACCTGAGGGACAGAGCAGATCCTGACAGGAAAACCCTGTGGAAAGCCTCCCATGGAGATGGCCAGCTCCTCCCCACCCTCAGGTAGTGCAAAACCATGCAACTTTTTCTTCATCCCACTTATTCCCTATCTCTGGAGTGTGGGTGTGCCACTTCCTCGCCCAGACCATGGACATCTCCCCAGGGATGAGGACAGTCAGACCCACACAGTCATAAAATCATGGAAGAGTTTGGGTTGAAAAGGACTTTTAAAAGTTCATTAACATTTCATACTCCCCTGCCATGGGCAGGGACACTTTACACTACAGGTTGCTCCAAGCCACATCCAACCTGGCCTTGGACACTTCAGGGATGGGGCAGTCACAGCTTCTCTAGACAACCTGTGCCAGAGCCTCACCAGCCTCACAGGGAAGAATTTCTTCCCAATATCCCATCTAACCCTGCCCTCTTGCAGGTTGAAGCCATTCCCCCTTCAATTATTATTCCAGGCCGTTGTCCAAAGTCCCTCTCCAGCTGTCTTGGAGCCCTTTTAGGCACTGGAAGGGGCTCTAAAGCCTCCATGGAGCCTTCTTTTGTTCAGTTTGAGCACCCTCAGCTCTCCCAGCCTGTCTCCAGAGCAGAGGGGCTACAGCCCTCACAGCATGTCCATGATATCCTCTGGATTTGCTTCAGTGACTCTATGTCTCTTTTGATGCCTTTCCAACTCTGGCTCTCCCACTGGAGGTGACAATATGAACTTTACCCCAACTTCCCTCATGCCTTTACCTCGTGTTTGATGGAGCGGGCACCATAGTGAAGGTTGTAGCCATCAGCCAGCACGTCCATGACCTCCCTGTCCCACAGCAGTGTGATGTTGTGCCTTGCCTTGGCCTGCCAAGGGGGAAGGGAGGAAAAGGAAGAATTATGGATGCCCCTCAGCAAGCCCGGCACCCTTCTCCTTGAGCAGCAAGGATGCTGCACTGCGGTGCTGAGAAGGGCTGAGCTCCACCAGGCCAGCTCTTCCACAACAAAGGGACCCCAAAATCCCATTTAGCCCCCAGAGAGCTAAGATGTGCAAAGACCAATCAGACCAATGACATCTATGAAGGCAGCCTGGAGCTTAGCCCTGCTCCAGTCCAAGAGGAACCATCTCTGCTGCTCCCAGAGGTCCCAACTCTCCCCAGCACCCCAGGTTCAACAGCTTGTACGATGATTGTGAAGATATACATCATTGTGTATCTTTATCCCAGGACAGATGCTCTGGCAGGGATTTCTTCCAGAGTTATTCTGAGAAGTCCCCTCTAAAGCCACTGGTGTTTTTTTACCTTTTTGGCCCAAAAACTGAGCTCCTTGTTGACCAGCTGGATGAGCTCCGAGTGGCAAAAAGGGAGAAAATAGACAATTTCATTGATCCTCCCCAAGAATTCGTCCCGTCTGAAGTGAGCCTGCAGGGACAAGGGAGCAAGTCAGCAGGGAGAGGGACGGTGACCCTAATGGGAACAGCAGTGAGAGTGGCATTGCAGAAGGAGCTCCCCAGGGATCATCCCACCTCCCACAGCTCCCAGCAGCCATCCAACCCCCATGCCATGGAGCTGGACAGCATCCTGAGGTGCTTCAGAAACATCTTTAAGAAACTGAAGGTCATGAAGGTCACTTTCTGTCCTGTGTCCCCTTCCTATCAAACATTGTGGCTCCACTCCAACAGTAAAGAAGCTGTGATTTATTCCTGCTGGGCTCTGATGTCTCAAACATTTTTAGTGGGGTTACATCCCTTCTCTCATAGCTGGGAGAGAACCACAGGGAAGGAGTCTGGAACCAAAGGTCAGGACACCTGAAACATGAGCCATGAAAACACTATCCATACCTTCAAGATGGGGCGAATAACCTTCTCCTTGAACTGCTTGGAAATGGTGATCTTGTCGGTCATCTGGACATCCTCTGGAAGACAGGTGGATGGAGGGTGTCAGTAGAGACAGTGGGACAGTGGCTTCACCTCTGTCTGGATGAGCTGGAGCTGAGGGCAAGGAAGGGTCTGGGGGGTACTGCAGGACAGAGCTGGGACCTCCACATGTGCCAGCAGTTTGCTTTGGCAGCGTGGTGTCCCTGCACTTGGCACTGTGGACAGCAGCTCTAGGTCCTGTGGTGCTCCAGGGGAACATCCTATACTGATGTGGCTTCCTTGAATGGCCAAAGAGCTCTGGCTCCGCCTCTGCTCCCTGATCTGTGCCCACAGGAGCTGCTCCCAGAGGTTTTGGGAAGCTGAAGTGCCCAGCTGGGCTCCACAGCAGCTGATGACCTGACACACAGAGCACACTGGCCCTCTGGGGCTGTGAGCACTGGAAGAGCCTGTGGCCTTTCCAGCAAACACCACTCATGTTCAGGGTGCCTGCAGTCTACTTCCCTCTGCTGACTGCAGATGGAGCCAGGGTCTGGCTGCTCTCAAATCCTGGCTCCCAGCCACTCTGGATGCTTGGCTGCAGCATCACCCTTCTTCCTCTGAGTGCTGTCTTCCTCTTTGTCTTCATCATCCCAGTTCTTCCCACAGCTTCACTCACCCATTCTGCACTCATTCACCTCCATGTGCTGTTTGACACCAGGGTGCTCACAGTGAGACAGATTCCTGTGCTCTGGATTGGATCCTGGCACGCAGGGCAGGGCAGGGGACACAGACCCATGCTAGGTGCTGGGACCCTGTCCCAGCTTTGCAGGCTTGATGAATATTGCTACCCCTCACCAGCAGTGGCAGAAGGGGTTCTCAGTCTCCACTGGATAGGTAGTTTAGGTTGGAAAAATCCTTTGAGACCATTAAGTCCAAGCATTCCCCCAGCACTGCCAAGCCCACCACTAAACTGTGTCCCCAGGTTCCCCATCCATGTATCTTTTAAATCCCTCTTGGGATGGGAACTCCACCACTGCCCAGGGCAGCCTGTGCCAGGACTGGACAACACTTTTGGGGAATAAATTTTCCCAGTATCCAACCTAAACCTCTCTTGGCATAAATTGAGACTGTTTCCTCTTGTCCTGTCACTTGTTACCTGGAAGAAGAGACTGATGCCCACTTGGCTACATCCTCTGTTTAAGCAGTTGTAGGGAGTGAGGAGGTTCCCCCTAATGCCCAAAGTGGTGCAGGGTGCTCTGGAATCACCTGATCCAGTTCCAACCCCTCTCTCTCAGGCAGGGGTGCCAATAAGTCCCAGTGTTTTGGCAGAGGAGAGCTGGAAAGGCAGAGGAGCCAGCACTGCTACCAGCATTCCCACTTCCAACATGTAATATCTGCTGCAGCCACCGGTAGGTGCAGAGCCCACTGGGGAAGCTGCTCCTTCTCTTTATCTTCCCATTTATCTGCCTGCCAGGCACTTTACTGACCTCCTGCCATGGCATCTCCACACTGAGAGCTCAGGAAATGGGCAGGAGCTCCTTGAAACCCAATTGAGGGCAGCTGCTGTGCCCAAATGCCCTCCCCAGCTCCTCTCCTGCTGCAGCTGTACTGTCCCAGAAATTAAAATTCAATGCTCTCCTCATTGAGCAGGGAAACGTTTGGCATTTTCAAATGTTATTCTGGAAAGTTCAGTTGACAACGTGTTTTGTCCTTTACCTAGCCTGATTGAAGTTTAAAGATTCTGAATTAAGCCAGTGTCGACAGCCACTTATCCAAAGTAAAAGGGAGTAAAAGAAAGAGTAAAAGGAAGAAAGAAGCTGCAAGATAGATTTGATGTCAAAATCCAACATTTTTTCCTGCTCCTGTGGAGCTGATGCAGGAATATGGTGTATCTGAGATGTCACAGGCTGCTGGATACCTTGAGAAAGATGTGGCATCCAGACAATTAAGATCATAAAAGGATCTTAAAAACCCCAAAGTAAGTTTTTTTAGACTGATGAGAAAAGAAGGGATGCAGTCACTGTCCATGGCTTCCTGGTTATCCACAGGCACAGCAGCATCTGATGGAAACAGGCTTTCCCTCTGCTCCGTGTAACAAACACTGCCTAAAAGGGACAGTCCCTAGTGCTAGGTTCACCATTCATCTGTATATCCTCAGAGTTACCAGCAAAGGCACTGGTGGTTGCACATCAAGTTGTTAATTTTCAATCTTAGAGACTGCCTTTGTTCTCCTCATTCCCCTTTTATTACCTAATTCATGTTTTGGGAAATTTTTCTCCAGGAGCCTGACATGTGAGGCCAGGGCTCTCATTCCATGGGGAAGTAAAATCCACTAAGCTCAGTCCTTTTGGGAAGGACTGAGAGGAAACAAAACTTTTCCTCTTTCATATGAGCACCTGAATCAGCCATAGTCTTTTGTAGGAAGCATTTGGAAGGGTGCCAAAAAAAAAAGAGAAGGGTTAGTTGATAAAGAGAATCAGGGAACCACATAAGAGTTTGTGTTGAGAGGGACCTTAAAGACCATCCAGTTTCAACCCACCTGCTCTGAAATCCTCATTATTTTACACTGCATCCTTCAGAGGAAGAGTGCATCTTTAGGGCTCTGTCCAACCTCTCAGCCTTTCTCATCCTGTACTCACTTCCCTGTGAGTGTTTCAGGCTAGGCTGGATGGGGCTTGGAGCAACCTAGTCTACTGGGAGGTGTCCTGGCCCATGGCAGGGGGTTGGAATGGGATGGTCTTTAAAGTGCCTTCCAACCCAAACCCTTCTGAGATTTCATAGCTTCCTGGCAGAGGAGCATTCCCAGGTCGTGTGGACCAGTTAGGACCAGTGGAGAGGAGACTGAAGGGTCTGGGTGTGCCCTCTGCTGAGAGATGGCTGAGCTGGTGTCAAAGGAAGGAGGGAGGTTCTTTAGGGATTTGAAGATTGAAATTCCAGTACCTAAGTTTTCTGCGATCCTTTTCTTGCTCATCTCCATGGCCTCTTGCCGGAGCTGCAGTGCATGCTCTGCAATCTCCTCGCTGGCCACGTTGGAGGTCATGATGAAGATGGCATCCTTGCAGTCAATGGTCTTCCCCTTCCCATCTGTCAACCTGCCCTGCAACAACAGCAAGATGACACCAGCATGTCAGCAGGTGCTGGAGGACATAGCCAAAACACCAGGAAAAGGAACATGGGTCCTGTTTTTCCCCAGAGTGGATTTAATTTTGAAGGGATACCCAAGGATTGAGGTAGAAGGAAGGAAAGGTGAGGTTGGAGAAATCCTTGTCTTTCCATCAACAGCAGGAACTTCTGCACATGGTCCCAGCCTGCCCCATCCAGGACAGAATTGATGGAAGAGCTGGAGGAGGGTTGGGCCAGTCCATGTCCTTGTTCAGGCTGGAGAGAAGGAGGCACTTCTCATTCTCTACAGTTCTCTGACAGGAGGTTGGATCTGGGACAGGGGTCTTGGTCTCCTCCCAGGTAACAAAGGACAGGACAAGAATAAATGGCCTAAAGTTGCACCAGGGAGGGTATAGGTTGGGTATCAGGAAATATTTCTTCCCTGAAAGTATTGTCCAGCCTTGGCACAGCCTACCCAGGGCAGTGTTGGAGTCCCCATCCCTGGGGGGATTTAAAAGCTGTGTGGATGTGGCATTTAGGTTTACTGATGGGCTTGGCAGTGCTGAGGGAAGGGTTAGACTTGATGGTCTCAGAGGGCTTTTCCAACCTCAATGATTCCATGACTATGTGGCTGCCCATACATAACTCCTCAGCCTTTGACCCTCTGCCTACCTCCCTGTAGTGGTTTTAGGTCTGACACAAGCCCCAGGCTCAGGTGAGCGCTAATGCTAATCCTAAGCCTGCCTGTGGCTATGGTTTGGGCTGGACAGAGCCCACAAATAATCATGTTATGGCTGTAATGGAATGACCCGAGTAACAGAGCTCCTCATCCCTGTGGGATCAATCACCTGGAAAACCAGGGCTGCCCAGCACACTGCTGCAGTGGCATCAACCCTCAGCTCCCAAACCAATCCAGGAACCTTTCCAAAGCACCAATGCTCTTGATTAATAATATAAAAAAGAGAGGGAAATAAGGAAAAAAGCAGCATCTCCCCAGGCTGTTTCTTTCCTCAATCCATCTCCAACAGCAGAGATCCAGCACAATGACACAAATCCTTGTTGGGTGCTTGAGATTAACATTTGGGTTATTGCCCTGTCAAGTGCCTGGTACAGGAATTGATTTCACATTGAACTGCTACTGTGATGATCTATGCAAGAAAAATGGTGTTATTAATCCTTACAAGAAAAACAAAAAACCCTTTAAAACCTTCTGGCATGTTGGCCTGGAGTTTGGTGGCTTCTGAGGACAGACTGGGACCTTCAAAATCAACCAGACAGCTGGAGAGGGACTTTGGACAAGGGCCTGGAGTGACAGGACAAGGGGGAATGGCTTCACACTGCTAGAGGGCAGGGTTAGATGGGATATTGGGAAGAAATTCTTCCCTGTGAGGGTGGTGAGGCCTGGCAGGTTGCCCAGAGCAGCTGTGGTTGCTCCATCTCTGGAAGTGTTCAAGGCCAGTTTGGACATGGCTTAGAGCAACCTGGTCCAGTGGAAGGTGTCCCTGCCCATGGCAGGAGGGGTGGAAGGTCCCTCCCAACACAATCTCCTCCATCTGTCATCCCTCTCACCCCTCATTGTCACCTTCTGCATGTCCCTTGTGTCAACTCTAACCTAAAATGTGGATTTACCTCATCAAACAGCTGCAGCATGATGGTGAGCACATCAGGGTGGGCTTTGTCCACCTCATCGAAGAGTACCACAGCATTTGGACATTGCCTCAGCTTTTTGGTGAGCTGTCCACCCTCTTCATGGCCCACATAGCCGGGTGGTGAGCCAATGAATTTTGCCACCTGGAAGGAAGGAACAGGAATGGTGAAGGCTGATCCATAGACAGTGGGAATGAAGCCCTTCTGATAGCTCATCAGGCCACCACCACTCTTTGCTGCTGACAAAGCAAGTTCTATGTTCTTTGTGATACCTACCACACCCAAAATCAGATTAATAAGCAACAATTAAGCAAAATAAGCATTGAGCAATTCCCTGCCCAGAGCTCAAACCAGCAGAATCCAAGGAGCAGGCATGAGTGGGTGGGAAGGCACCAGCCCTGCTTTACTATGCAGGGTCTGAGCAACCTGTCCCCGATGTTCAAGACCTGTTTTCATTCCTTTTAGCCTTTTTAAGAGCAAGGATTCAAAGGATTCTGAGTGGCAGGCGGTTCTGGTGCAGAATCAAAGCCACAAGTAGGTTTTGTGGGAAAAGGCCACAAGTAAAATACCTTTCCTATGTCATCACTTCTTGACACAGTGTTTTTTTTAAACGTTTAGAAATTTTGAAGGTTATGTAGAATAGTATTTCTGACAACAGGAAAGTTTTAGCAAAATGACAATTTCTGACACACAGCTTGGTGCATCTTACATCTATCCATGTCTGAGTGTCATCCCAAGTCACAGTCTGTTATCACAGAATCATGGAATGGTTTGAGTTGGAAGGGACCATGCAGTGCCAGCCCTGCTGCCATACATAGGGACACATTCCACTGCACCAGGTTGCTTCAAGTCCCATTCAATCTGGCCTTGAACACTTCCAAGGATGGGGCAGCCACAGCTTCACTGGGAAACCTATCCCAGTGTTTTACCACTCTCATTGCTAGGACTTTGCTGCTTTTTGGGGACACAGAGCCCTCCAAAGGCATTTAGGACCCCTTCAGCTCCAGGGGTGACCTTGGGAAGGATTGCAGAAAACTTGGCACCTTGGAAAACTTGGCACCAAAATATTTGGACCTCCCGTGGCACCAGAATTGGGCAGAAGTTATGATGGGAGGGGTGGACTTGGCACCACTGTCCTGTATTCTGCTGAATTCTCCCCCTTTCCTCCATGGAAGGTAGGCTGAGGCAATGATCCCACACTGGACTTAGCAATGTTTTGGGGATAAGGGGTTTGGGGTAAGCTGTGCCTGCCTGGGCATTAGTAAGTGATGAACAGCATATGGCTGTGGGTTTTCATGCACAAGATGATCCTCTGGATTCCAACATCTCTTCCCAGCTGCTCCCTCCCCAAGGGCTGACCCCACCCCAAGGGAACTCACAGCAGTGGACACATATTGTTAAAGTTTTCCTTGCTCCTTGGTCTCTGCTCCTAATTTGCTTCCATGTCTTGGTTCCAGTCAGGACAGGGTTAATTTTTACAGTAGCCAGGAGGGGCAAGGCTTGGACCTCGAGGATATTCTATCTTGCCTCATGTAATTGCTGGGAGCAGAGGGAAAGGAGTCTCTTCTGGGGAGAACGGGTTCCTTCTGGTCAAATAAGAGTGGCAGAAGGATGTTGAGTAACCTGAAGCAGCCGGGTCTGAGCTGGAGGGCGTGGCTGGGGCTGGGTTGGGTCAGGGAGCATTTTGCACGTGAATCACTCTCTCTCTCTCTCTTTTACACGCTTTTGTTATTAATATTGTTGCTTGTTTGTTTTCTTACCTAATTTCTGTTTCCAGTAAATTGCTCTTATCTCAACCCATGGCCTTTACCTTTGGAGCCTCCAGTTCTCCTCTCCAGCCCACTGCTGTGGGGAGGGACAAGGGGAGATGGGGAGTGAGCGAGTGGCTCCTGGTTTGGAGTGTCTCAGTTGGAGCACTAAATTGGGGAGTACTATGCCTAAACCATGACACTCAAATAAAGTTGCCTTCTGGCAATTTATTTGGAATTTAATGCACAGCTTGGAGCAAATCCTGTTGTTCTGCTGTGCTCCCACCCTGACACACCAAAATGCCCATTTTTTCTGGATTAAATTTGAAGCTGCTCCCTTCAGAGCCCATTTACTGACCTCATGCCTCTCCTGGAACTCCGACATGTCCAGTCTGATGAAACCCTGCAAGAGATTTAGGATGAGATTTGATCAATCTGCTCGCTGCCAGAAGTGGAGCAGTACTGACAGGGCTGAAATTTTCTAAATAAAATAGATATTTTTGTGGTTCAGCTTTTTAGAAATCAATCACAAGAGGAATGCAACACCCTTCTACAAAAATCCAGCAAAAATCATAAAGCTGAGGTGAACTGGGCTTGTGGGTGATCACCTGAAAGAGAGAATAGTGCAAGAGAATTTATAGCTTCTGCCCAAGTTTCCATTTTGCATATGAAAAGCTGATGATTCACTGCAGCTACTGAATATTGTGATCATGGAGCTGTCATCCACATCCTAGATGGAAAAGGAAAAGAAGGGAAGGAGAGGGAAGGGGACGGAAAAGGAATATTTGAGTTGGAAAGGACCTATAGTGATCCTCTCATCCAGCTGACCAGGAAGAAGCCAAGTCTAAACTTCCCAGCATCATCCTGGACATAGTCAACCAGATACAACCACTGTCCATGATGGAGAAGGAGACATGTCTGGGAATACATCTCATCTGGACATGTGTACATGGCACACATATGGACACCATCACCTGGGGATCCCAGAATTAGAGAATAGAATCACTGAACTGTTTGGGTTGGAAAAGCCCTCTGACACAACAGAGCCAAACTGTTCTCCCAGCACTGCCAAGCCCACCACCAACCCATGTCCCCAGGTGCCACATCCACATATCTGTTTAATCTATTCAGGGATGGGGACTCCACCACTGCCCTAGGCAGCCTTTTCCAGAGCTGAACAGAAAAAGATTTCCCCAGTATCCAACCTAAACCTCCCTTGTTGCAACTTGAGGCACTATCTTCTAGTCCTGTCATTTGTTACCTGGGAAAATAATGGAATCAGAGAATTGTTTGGGTTGGAAAGGACCTCTAGGACTATCCTATTCCAACCCTCCTGCCATGGGTAGGGACACCTTCCACTAGACCAAGCAGCTCCAAGCCCCATTCAACCTGGTTTTGAACACTTTCAGGGATGTGACAGCCACAGATTCTCTGAGCAAAATATTCCCTTAAAATTATTAAAACATCTACAAACTGCTGAGGGCAGAGCAAGATGGAAAAAACTGACTCTGTCTTGCAGATGAAAGGGGTTCAGTTCCAGGTTTTCCTTTCTTAATCCATCAGTTCCTGTGAATTGCTGCCCCTCATCAGAGCCTGTGGGGGGTATGACCCCCTCTCATCCCTCATTAGGGCACCAACGGCTAAACTGGTTCATTACTAATAAATCCCAGATTCCCGCTGCTATCAAATTAACACAACACTCAGGGTTTAACTGATGTCTGGCCATGGAGCAGTTCCATGTGTGGATTAGGGATGAAGGTGCTTGAGATCCAGGATTTATGGCTTCTTGAAGGCACTTAGAGAGGCATGAGGAAGAGAAACCAGAACAGCTGTTTTTATAGTGTTGGTTCCAGTTTGGTCTTTCTACATGTGTCACTGCATTGTGTGTCCATTCACTGCTGGAGGATATGGGGAAGAGGGATTCATCTACTCACAGCTCCACTTGTCTTTCCTTCTTTTCCCTGGCTCTACGTGGGAGAGAGCTAAGCACCTCTTACAGGTAGGCTGAGGCTTAAATGTGAAACATGGAAGAGAATGTAGAGGAATGGAATGGAATGGAATGGAATGGAATGGAATGGAATGGAATGGAATGGAATGGAATGGAATGGAGCAGGATAGGATAGGATAGGATAGGATAGGATAGGATAGGATAGGATAGGATAGGATAGGATAGAATAGAATAGAATAGAATAGAATAGAATAGAATAGAATAGAATAGAATAGAATAGAAACCCCAGACACCACTGAAGTGTCCTCCTGCAAAGCCACCACCTCCATGAAGTAATTCCAACCCATCTTCTCTAAAATCTGACCACTGGGTAACAAACTAAATAATTCAAACTGCTTCTGGATCCCAAACACTTCAGTACTTTAAATTCTGAGCAGGAAATCAATGTTGCATTGCTACACTCCATAGGACAGTGAGGCCCTGGCACAGACTGCCCAGAGAAGCTGTGGCTGCCCCATCCCTGGAAGTGTTCAAGGTCAATTTGGATGTGGCTTGGAGCAACCTGGTCTAGCAGAAGGTACACCTACATCTGACATGGGGGGTGGAACTGGATGACCTTAAAAGGCCCTTCCAACCCAGACCTGTCTGTGACTCCACCACCTTCACAGACCCCTCTCAGAGCAGAAGAAGCCCTTTCTCAGGGCAGCACAGCCACACAATGAACCCCCTGATGATTCTCCCCACACCTCTTTACTGCCAGCACAAAGCTGGGATGAGCCATTACCTTTTTGATGTCCTTATGGATGTACTTGGCTGTTTGCTTGGCCAGCTCTGTTTTACCTGTTCCGGAGAGGGAAAGAAAAAGCTTGCATTAAACCAGGTCTGTCCATCTTCTGTCTGTTCATCAGCTCTGCTAACACCAGGGCTGGAAGTTCCTGCAACCAATACATGTATTGGGAAGTGGGTATTGCTGTTTTATCTCTAGGATCACACACACTGGGGTTCCCTGCCTGGGCAGGGTGAACAGATGCATTAGAATAGCAGCATCTCTGCATTGGCTCCTTCAGCTTTAATAGATTCTCACATCATGGGAACAAAGCTCTTGATTTTTTCACAAAAAGATGTGGATAGATCAGAGTTTTGCTATATTGGATAGATCAGATTTTTGCTAAATTTACCCTCAATATTCCAAGTTCTTCATGCAATGCCTTGTAATCTCCAAATAAAGAATTTCAAGGAAATGGGGTGGTTTTTCTTTGCTTTATATAAGATAATGGTCAAAAAATTCTGGGATTAGGAACAATCAGTAATGGAGCAAATCCACCCTGATGAGGGTGAACACATGCACCAACTCATGCCAGACCATGCCCTGTTCTCCCAGCCCATCCATCTGGGGAAAAACATCATTTAAAAGGCAGTTTTTTTGAAGTGTGGGTGCCAGAAAACTTTTCTTCCCTGCTGCTACCCCTCAGCATGACACTGCTGGTTTTGTCAGGTTGACTGGGGGAAGGATTGGGCTGATTTTGGCTCCTGGGATGACCAGCAAAGCTGAGGTGAAGCCTGTCACCCCTCTGGAGGATGGATACTCTGGGGGTTCACACTTATCCCTTGCACACCCGTCAGCAGTGCGCTGCACATGGATCCCTGTGGGATTTACCTGCACATTGAAAAATAAATGAGCGTGGACAGAAATAACTATTCTGAAGGAAAAAAAAATATATGTTTTTAAAAGGAAATTAGGTTTAAAAGTACTCTTACTGGAGTATTGTACATCTGCCCACGGCTGTATTGCAGGGACAATAGATCTGGTGGGTCAGATCAGCAAACCACCAAAAAAAGGGCGACAAATATGGGAATTCATGGGGTGTGCTCTGCTCCACCTGATAAATCTCTGCCAAAATTTTGCCTTTGATTTCAGTTTGAGCTTTGCTGACTTTGGATGATGCTGGAGCAGAGCTCCTGATGTGTAAGGATGAAAGAAACTTTGTTTCCTATAAAAAAGAAAGAGAGAAA